>QFEL01001897.1:0-21165 GCA_003316195.1 Neoboletus brunneissimus | reverse complement strand
ACCCAATAGTTCCTCTCAGTCCTCTCCTCTTCCTTGTTAGGTTTTAGTTGATTTTGCCTAAGCCTTGCTTTGGGCCATTTCACTAGAACTAGACTATACCTTCATCGCTTACCCTTCATCAACTTTAACCTCGTCATCCGCAACAAGTGCGTTGACCGATTCATTACTTGAGCTTGGACTAGGCGCACTCACAGAAGGCGCTAGTGCCATTTGTCTTCCACAGGTCACTCCAGTCGTTCCCGACTCCAGACAGGGGGCCGTCGACTTCCCTAAGTCACCCCTACGTCACAAGTAGTGGGCTGCAAGGGGCTCTGCCCACGGATAGAGAGTGGGAATTAGTAGTAACAAGTAGAGACCAGGAGCAGGTTGTGGTAGCCGCAGAGGTACCAAACCCAGTGCATGGAGAGACACCCTCAGAGCCTTCACTGGCTACAGCGTTTTTAAGAGCGCTCGATTTTGGACCTGGGTTAGGAGAATTTCCCACGGATCCATATGATGAGGAGAACCCCCGTTACCTCAACAGATTACAGTGGGGCAGCCCACTCAGCTCGTCCACCGACCCCATATTCGACCAGAAATCTACACTTGGCGACAGCAGGTATTCGCCGCAAGCACCTACACCCCCACCACCAGTGAGACAGAGAGAGTGGTCGTACGACCCCAACGATTACGAAGGAGAACCGGAGTACTTGACCTCCATTCTCACGCCACCGCCACCACCACCCCGATTAATTACTCCAGACCTACAAGAGACTGGAGCCATATACCGCTACAACGGTCTTATTCCGAGACTAGAAACCGTGGTAGTCAAGAGAGAAAAGGAGGAAACCCCAGAGCTAGAAGAAGCTCCAAAGCCAAAGAGGCAGAAGAAAGGGTACCGGAGACAGATATGGAGACTCAGAGGAGGAGAGCCTTTGTCAGACGAAAGCTACACAGCAAAAACGCTTAGATCTCGCCTAACACTCCGCAAGCCTTCCCGTTACCTTTAGAACAATTTACATTTTCTTTTCAAAATAACATCCCTTCCCACTGCAATCACAGAAGCCTTGTCCCAAGCAGCAAACTCAGAAGGAGTTTGGGGGAACTTGGCAGTGCAATTAAGACTGTATATGGAAATGCAGCAACAAGAGCTGGAAACAGCTAAACTTCTGAACCAGAATCTCGCCGCCTCAGTAGAGCAACTAGAGGCACAAGTCGTAGGAGGTGCCAGTACCTCACGAGGCTCGACATCCTCAGAACCCAAGTTGTCAAAAATATTCCAAGACCCAGGAAACTTCACTGGGAAGAAAGGAAAAAAGTTCGAAGAATGGTGGACCCGGGTGTGAACCTGGCGAAACATTAACCAAACCGCACTTGGCGGACAAAACGGTATCCACACCGTCCTCTCACGAATGACTGGAGGCGACACAGGAGCATTCACACGTGCCTGGCTAACAAAGATGTTGGACCCTGGGTACCGAACAGAAACATGGGAGGACTTCGCGTACTCCATCGAAACTCATTTCCAGTCTTCCACCGAAAAAGACTGGAATCGCAAGGCCCTCATGAACCTTAAACAGGGTTCAATGACCATGGACTCGTTCCTGGTCAAATTTGACACATACACGGAAATGACAGAATGGGGAGACAGTCGTTTGATCGAACTCCTAGAAACCAATGTGGACCGAGCCACCATAGAACGGCTCATACTCGACAATGGCAGGTATGACAACCTGTCAATGTTTAAAACAGCTTTAAGAACAGCAGGAACGCGCAAGCAACTGCTGAATTTCATAAACAAAGGAACGGCTGAAAGGGCCCGATCAAGAGACCCTGACGCCATGGACGTGAGTGCCGCCAAGACAGGCAAGGGCAAAGGGCCCATCAAATGCCATAACTGCGGCGGAGATCATTTCGCCCGCAACTGCAAAAAACCGAAGAAGCAGTGTGGCGAATGCCAATTCTTAGGGGGCGGTCATAAGAAGACTTGCTCCAAATACAAACCTAAGACCAATGAAGCGTGGCAGACTCGAAGCGCAGAGGTAGAAGAGTCTCACGACTGCAAGAAGGCAAAAGAGCCGAAGGCAGCAACTGAAATGACCCAAAGCTAATGCTTAGGCAAGTCAACAACCAACTAAGACTTGGAGGAAAGTCGCTGATAGAGGGAACTCTTTGAGTGTAATAAAACCTTTGCAGGTAACTCCCAAGAGAACTAGACTGGGGTACAGTCGTAGCCTCTTGGTTCTTTATATACTAAATACTGTTTGTACATGTGGTGATCGTATCTACGATCTAGGGTTATCGGTAATTAAATACATGAGGTAGAAGCATGGATCATGGAATGGAAGAAGTGTTACGGTTCGACCTAGGATAGGGCGACCGTAGACCCGAAAGGTAAAAGCTCCTAGGGACGAGGGTGTTGGCGAGGTGTGGGATACCAGGGGAACGCAGGAGGGAACAAGGATCAGAGGTTCGAAGTTCCAGTCGACTCAGGTCTAAGGCCTTGTTGTCGAGTTCAAAGGGTACGAAGGGGCTAGCCGGTCCAGTGACAGGCGAAGCCGGATCGCGCAAAGGTGAGCTTCAAGGAGTAGATTCGGGAAGCTAAGCTACAGTACAGGGGTGCGAGCTGGTCGTTTAAATAGAGTACCCTACTGCGCACAGACCGAGTCAGATATAGTAGGTATGGGGCGAAGGGGGAGAGGTGCGCATGGTGTCCGAGCGGGGGTACTACAGCAGGGGCACGGAACGGGATGGAATGGAAGTAGTAGTCGGAAATGAAGAGCGGAGATGAAAGGGGGGCTGCCCGGGGCAGAGGAGAAGGGTTTGAAAAGAACCCGGGCTAGGCTGTGTGGTTTAAGGTTTAAACGAAAAGAAGTGTGACCGACCGTGACTGACGATCGCATGAGATGTAAGAAGCATAGGTAAGGCTAAGACGAGTGGAAGAGGAGAGAGGAAAAAGGTAGCCGTAGGGGAGAATCGTAACAAGAAGCGGAGATTAAATAGTCATGCAACACATGAGGTGTGGCAGAATGGAAGAGAAGCATGATGTGCACTGCACGGAGATGAACGTGGGAAATAATATAACCTACTATAGATATATGAAAGTCTAGATAGAAGTGTCAGTAATAAGACTAAATGGAGATAGATCTTGATCGGGAGATCTATAGATACAAGGAATGAGTCATGTGACAATCGGTCACATGATTAATGGAATAGGAGTCCGAGTGGTTACGATGTTATCTCCTGTGATGTGATGAGTGATCATTAGATAAAGGAAAGATAAGATGAGATCATAATGAATCAGATATCTAATCTGATAAGATAAAGAAAAATGATAAGTCGTAAAATAATAGGATAAGGTGAAAATGAATATCATAGTTACTGGTCCGTAACAGCAACCTCCTGGGATGAGGATAAAAGCACCGAAAAGGCAAAGACTGGAATAAGTCTATCGCCGGCATGTCCCTCGACGAAGCGAGGGCATGGTTCAAAGATTACGAGACATTCGCGTCAAAAAATTAGAATGTCCAACACGTGTATCTGGGTGCGCCGCAGACATTAATCGATTTACACATTTGTCTGTAGAGGAAACTGAAGATGACGGAGAATCTGCAGATCCCCCCTTTATTTACTCTTCTTCACACGGGCAGTCCACGCTAGACGTGGATGGCAGGAGCAAACCTGTGATAAATCTCACTTTACCCCCTTCCCCTAGTTCAGAATTCCCAGATGACATCTTCGTGCAAAACGCACATATCAAGAGAGAGGTTCTCATGGAGATCTCGATCTCACCAGCATCTCATTCAGGAAAGAAAAACTGAAAATTCACAAAAACACGAGCCCTGCTTGATTCAGGTGCAAACGTGATTTTCATTGACAAAACATGAGCGGAGACCCACAATCTCCCACTTACGGCCCTTGAGCAGCCAATACCCGTATACAACGTGGACAGAACCAAGAATTCAGCGGGTTCTATTACCCACAGCGCAGACCTTATTTTAGAATTCGACGGACACCATGAACAAGTTACTGCTGAAGTCATGGATCTAGGAAAGAACGCCTTCATTCTCAGATATTCCTCGCTCAAGTGCCACATCTGGAGATTGATTGGACAGAAGGCACAGTCAAGATGACTCGTTGCCCCACACACTGTCATGCACTCCAAGATGCCCCTTATTACGCACAAAGGGCAGACCGCGAAGAACTTGATATCCAA
Organism: Neoboletus brunneissimus; assembly: GCA_003316195.1. NCBI lineage: Eukaryota > Fungi > Basidiomycota > Agaricomycetes > Boletales > Boletaceae > Neoboletus > Neoboletus brunneissimus. The sequence continues at coordinate 16,970 of QFEL01001897.1, read as the reverse complement.
TACGAAGTATATGACACTATTAAACGGCTAGAAGCTGACATTGCCGAAGCCGCTCTAGCAGAGCAAGCCAAGAAGCCTAAAGAGAAAACTCCTGAAGAGTTAGTACCCCTGGCCTATCACAGATATTTAGATGTATTCAGCAAGAAACAATCGGAGAGAATGCCCAAAAGGAAACCTTGGGACCATGCAATTGAACTCAAAGAAGGTTACGTCCCACGAAAGGGTCATTTGATCCCTCTATCGCCTCAAGAGCAGGAAGAAGTCAATGCATTCATTGACAACCAACTTGCAAAAGGCTACATTAGACCTTCTAAATCCCCTCAGACATCGCCGGTCTTCTTTATTCCAAAAAAGGATGGTAAAAAGCACATGGTCCAAGATTACCGCTACCTTAACGAAGGTACCATCAAAAACAATTACCCTCTCCCCTTGATTTCTATGCTAGTCAAAAGGCTCAAAGGAGCTAAATTATTTACCAAAATGGACTTATGTTGGGGATACAACAACATCTGTATCAAGGAAGGCAATGAATGGAAAGCCGCATTCATGTGTCACTGTGGAGCATTTGAACCCCTCGTTATGTACTTCGGATTATGCAACTCCCCCGCGACCTTCCAAGCGATGGTCAATGACATCTTTGCTGATATGGAAGGAGTCGTTGTTGTTTACATCGACGACATCCTTGTCTTTACGAAAACAGAAAACCAAGAAGAACATGATAAAATCGTATTAGAAGTACTAAAAAGGCTAGAGGAAAATGATTTGTTTGTCAAACCAGAAAATTGCACCTTCTCTACCGATGAAGTAGATTTCCTCGGTATGATCGTATCGAAGGACGGCATCTTCATGGACAACACGAAAGTTAAAGCCATTTGGGAATGGCCAGCCCCAAAAACAGTTAAAGGAGTTAGGAGTTTCTTAGGTTTGGCGAACTTCTATCGCTGCTTTATTAAAGACTATGCATCAGTGGCTAGACCACTTCACAATCTCACAAAGAAGGATGAACCGTTCCATTGGGAAGAAGCCCAGCAAAACGCATTCGATACCCTGAAGTCCCTATTTATCACCGCACCCATTATGGCTTATCCAGACGACACATGCGAGTATCACTTAGAGTGTGACGCATCAGATTTCGCCACAGGTGCTGTACTTTCCCTCAAGAAGGACGACGGGCTCTGGCACCCTGTCGCCTTCTCTTCCCACGCTATGACTCCGCAGGAACAGAATTACCCTATTGCTGATAAGGAGATGCTTTTGGTCATTCAAGCATTAGAGCAATGGCGTCATCATCTAGAAGGAGCTAAACACACCTTCGAGATTTGGAATGACCATGCGAACCTGCAATGGTTCATGACCAGACAAGATCTCAATCGCTGACAAGCGAGATGGGCTATGTATCTTTCTAGGTTTAATATGACCTGGCATTACAAACCAGGATCCACTATGACAAAACCGGATGCTCTCTCTAGAAAAGAAGATCATGCCGAGGGAATAGAAAACGACAATAAAGGAGTAGTAGTTATCTCCCCGGAGAAGATCCGATCTAGCATCGTGATTAATGATGATGGGGTTATTTTACGACAGAAAATATTTAACGCGACGTGCTTACTCACCGAAGAAGACGTCAAGAAGCTTGAGAAGAAGGGAATCGTCGCTGATGAGCACGATGGCGTTCTCTTCGACTCCTATGGGCGTATCTACGTCCCAGACTCGAACCTTCTCAGGATGGAAATCCTCGAGAAACATCATGACTCCCCTGTAGCAGGACACCCAGGCTATGACAAGACGCTGGAACTGCTGCAACGTAATTATTATTGGCCAGGAATGGCTACATTCGTTAAATCTTACATCGCTTGATGCAAAACCTGTCAACGGTTTAAAGGCACAAACACAGCCCCAGCAGGCTTGTTACAACCCTTACTGATACCGAACACCCCGTGGGAACACATCACAGCCGACTTCATTACGGGTTTACCCAAATCCCACGGTCATACCGCTATTCTCACCGTCGTTGATCGACTCTCTAAAGAAGTGGAATTGATTCCATGTTCCGACACATGCTCAGCCCTGGATACAGCCAGGCTATTCCTTAACCATGTTTGGAAGCATCACGGTCTTCCTAAATCTATCACGTCAGACTGCGGACCTCAATTTGCTGCACAAGTTATGAAAGAGGTTAACCAGGTGTAATATTATATACCTTATTTTTCACTTTTTTACACTTAACATTCTCACATCATCTTACCTTCAAAAACATTTCTCGATGCATGCACGTGACCGTGGGAACATCACGTGACCAGGGTCTAGACTCATGACATCATTAGCACGTGTCATTAATTTCCGCTCTTCTCTCACGTGCTGCTTCTTTCTTACTCATCGTTCCCACATTACTCAGCCCCATTCGTAATAATTCCCATGCCAAGCATGGTCCATGCCCAGCTTTGTAACATATATAAAGTAGATACTTTACGACTGGAAATCCCCAGTCTAATCCACTTTGTTTCTGGCTTTCAGGGGTTACTAGTGGGCTGAGCGTGTCTCTTGCCTTGTGACTTCATTGGAGCTCTAACAGTTGCAACCTGAGAACTTGACTACCCTCCATCTCATCTTCTACTTCTTTTTCGTGTGGCTTTGGCGTATAGTCATCAGACAGATCCGGCCAGTGTTCAGACCTCATCCCTAAGAGTCATAACACTTGGATTAGACTGTTATACGCTGCCCGGATCCTAGGGCCAAAGGACTTCACCTTCACACTTTTCATTTCTTCTACCCCCGCCGCTTTTAGGGGACTGCCTAAGAAGCAGAGATTAGAATTAGTAAACACATACCTTCTATCTCCCTCCCTTGAGGTGATACCCGCACAGAGGTCGTGCTCTGTTTGCAAAGGTCGACGTAGCCCCCGCCATAGGGTTACGGCTGAGACTATCTCGTTCCGTTAGTCCTTGAAGTGATTTGAGAGGTAGAGCGTCAGTTCATATCCATTACCTAGTTTATGTGTAGCTTTGTTCCTGGTCGCTGCGGCCCCCAGAGAACCCATTACGAAACCTACCGGAGAAGAAGATATTACCTCCGAAGTAGGAAATACTTTTTACGTCGCGTCGTTTGCAAAATCCCCAGAGTTTGGTTGGAAGATACCAGACAGTAAGGATTTCTCAAGATGGATCAAGATTCCCTGGACGATCTGGTTAGAAGGATAGCCGATCTAAATTTGGAAAAGGAAAAGGACAATGTAACCAAAAGAGTAAAAGATCCCGGGACATGGGATGGAGATAGGAAAACGTTCCGCCTTTGGTGGGTCAAGTTGCGGTTATGGGTAGAGGCCCAAGAATGGAAATCCAACAAGCTTCGCACCATTGCCGTACTTTCACGCCTAGAGGACAAGGTGGCCGGTTTCGCTCAACTTTCCCTTGAAATGTTCTTAGAAAACAAGGACAAACAAGACGTTAACCCTGAAACACTAGTACCTCGGGGAAGACTAGGAGAAAAGGCCTGGCCAACGTGGGCAGATATACAGGCCAGCATCAAAGCATATTTCCAAATAGATGTTCTGGAACATGAGGCCTTAAAACGTCTTGAAGCCCTACATCAAAACGGGAAGTCAATCGACATCTTTCTCCAGGAATACAAAATCCTGGTAAAAGAAGCAAACATTGACAATCACCACTCTGTTAGTTTACTGAAGAAGGTGTTACGTTCCAACCGGGTAGCTGGCAACGTAGGCCTGGTAGGATCTTCTAGTCGAGGAAGTCCTGACAGGGGCGCCAGACAACAGTAGAAGATCATCAGAGGAATGGGCATTGGACGAGATGCAAGGTACATGTGCTACAATGCTAGGGGAAGCCCATAGGTGCGAGGTACTAGGGGAATACCAGGCAAGACGAAGATAGGGATTAAGTATGCTAAAGTGTCCGGTATATAAGTGTACGAATGAAGAGGAGCCCGAATATGGGCCAAGGGTGTGGGCAAAGGGCAAGGCCATCGGAAGGACACACAAGCTAAAGTGCCAGGTGTGAAATGAGCAAGGGTGGGGCCGCGTAAGTGGGGCAAAGGGAGAATTACAGCATGATGTCGGTAGGACGCATGACTAGGGTAAAGGGTGTGCCGATAGCACCGAAGGTAAGGTAGATGAAAGTGTACAAGGTAAATAAGAAGAGGGAGAAAGCGTACGAGGGCGCCAGGGGAAGATCCTGGGCAGATGCAAGGACAAATGACTGTGATGGGGAAGATCCCCAGATGTGACTGATGAAGGTCCAAGGTGATGGGGGAGAAGGGCGTTCCTGGGTAGGCATGGGAACGGGTCTATGGCGGAGGATAGGACGGAGGAGGTAACTCGGAGTGGGGGGAGGGCGGAAGATGAAGAGCCCGAGTGGTGTCTAGTTGTTAGACCAAGCGAAGGAGTCATGTTAGGAACGGTGACGGTCTCCTAAAGCCAGGAGGGTCGAAGACGAGGGGGGAGGTACAAGTGTACAGGTGGTTCTCGCAGGTGTGAGACAGGGGTTGAGCCGAAAAAGGGATAGGGGCTAGGTGAGTTGTAACAGAAGGCGGTAGACTATAGAATTTACCAACAGCAAGAGCTGAATGGTTTGTCAACAACGTTCCACGATCTATTGGAACAATATAGGAAAGTCGGTTGCTCCTTTGAGCAAATGGCTATAGAGTGAGGTCCCCCAACTCGATCTTTCTTCCCACGTCCTCCTCCACGGCCCACAGGCCAATACTTTTATCCACCCCCATGGCCTAACGGCCATATGTCTTCTACGCCTCCGGCTGGGCATAATCAGCACTTTACTCCAACGGGTACCCAACCCGGAAGAGGAGCACCAATGGACATTAGCGTCCAACAAACCTCCCCGCCTTCTCGTCCCGACAATCGTACTTGCTATGGATGCCAACAGGTCGGCTGTTACAACTCCCCTAACCCCTATCCCTTTTTCGGCTTAACCCCTGTCTCCCACCTGTGACAACCACCCGTACACCTGTATCTCCCCCCTCGTCTTCGTCCCTCTTAGCTTCAGGAGACCGTTATCGTCCCTAACGAAACTCCTTCGCTCTGTCTAAAGACTAGACACCACTCGGACTCTTCGCCTTCCGCCCTCACCCCACTCCGAGTTACCTCCCCCGTCCTACCCTCCGCCATAGACCCGTGCCTATCCAGGAATGCCCTCTCTTCCCGTCACCTTGGACCTTCACCGGTCACATCTGGGGATCGTCCCCATCACTGTCATTTGTCCTCGTATCTGCCCTGGATCTTCCCCCGGTCCCCTCGTACGCTTTCTCCTTGTCTTATTCACCTTGACGTTCTTCATTTACCTTACCTTCGGTGCTATCAGCACACCCCCTTTACCCTAGTCATGCGTCCTACCGACGTCATGCTGTAGTATTCCCCCTTTGCCCCGCTTACGCAGCCCCCATCCTCGTTCATTTCACACCTGGCACTTTAGCTTGCGCGTCCTTTTGACAACCTTGCCCTTTGCCCACACCCTTGGCCCATATTCGGGCTCCCCTTCATTCGAACACTTATATACCGGACACCTTAGAGTACTTATTCCCCATCTTGATCTTACCTGGGTATCCCCTTGCATTGTAACACCCGTACTTTGCACCTACACCCAATGTCACCGCTTTGATCTTCTTCTACTGTTGTCTGGCGCCCCCGTCAGGACTTCCTCGACTAGAAGAAGCTCCCAGGTCTACGTCTCCAGCTTACCCGGTTGGAACGTAACATCGGCCACATTTGGCCTAATTGTCCGACCAACCCAAACCACTGGGCTCCTCGCCCCCAAACCCGGCAGCAGTACTTGTGGGACTACAACTCTGGGACATTCGTCCCAAATCCGTCATTTTACACCCCCCTGGCTGAAGCACAGGTTGCTCAGCACTACACAGGCCGCCCACTTCTGCCTGTCCTTACACCGACGATGGCCCAACAAGCCACGTCACAAGGAGGCTTCGTCTTGGCAGAAGCCGAAGCCTATTATAGGGATAAATTTGAAGTTGAAGCCAAGCAACGCACAATGGACGCTTTAAAAGGACAGAGTTCGTAAATGATGAGGGCATTTGCAAACAATCACGATCTTCTTCTACTTCTGTTTTCCTTGGTAGTCATACACTGGGTTTGGACGATACGGACGAAAACACCCTAGTAGACTGCGACGAATCCGATTTTCCTACCTGTACTTTAGATGACGTATTTGCCACAATCAATTCTCATTCCGTAAGGGCGACTCCCACGAGCGTGGCGCCGGAATTAAAAAATAGCGTGCTTGATTCCCTTGTGCGGCAAGTCAAAAATTCATCTCAAACCCCTCAAACCATAACTATTAACAACACCACTCTCTCTCACGGAGGCGAATTTTCACTCAATACTACCATCAAAGTCAAGAAGGAAGGTCAATGGCGTAATCAACATGTTCAGGCTCTTCTCGACTCTGGTGCCTCTCACACCTTCATTGACGAACAATACATGATATGACAAGGAATTCCTTATTATAATATTCCTAGACCTATTACCGTGCACAACGCTGACGGCTCTCAAGGAGCAATAGGCCAAGTCACAAAAGGGGTTACCTTAATTATTACAGTAGAAGGACATTCGGAGGTGATTGACGCCTACGTTTCCAAACTGGGCACTCACCGCCTCATCATCGGCTACGACTGGCTATATCGCCATAATCCCGACGTGGACTGGGTCCACAAAACTATATCTTTTCCCAGATGCACCACTTATTGCAAGATGATGGGACACGGACCGGTTGCAGTATCACTGTCCGCCCCATCAGAACGCATTTCCATTCGTTTAATAGAAGAAGGGCTAACCGAAAAAGTCCCTGAAACCTACCACGAGTTTCTAGATGTGTTTTCAGAAAAAGAATCAGAACGCATGCCGGAGCGAAAGCCCTGGGATCATGCTATCGACCTAAAACCCGATTTCGTTCCCAAAAAGGGTCGGGTCATTCCTCTATCTGATCAAGAAATGGACGAAGTTCGAACGTTCATTGATAAGGAACTCAAAAAGGGCTACATTCGACCCTCTAAATCCCCCCAAACAGCTCCTGTATTTTTTATTCCAAAAAAAGACGGCAAAAAACGATTAGTAATGGACTATAGATACATATCTAAACGAAGGCACTATTAAAAATGCCTACCCCCTTCCATTAATTTCCACTCTGATCGACCGTCTTAAGGACGCAGATCTCTTCACCACGCTAGATCTACGATGGGGATACAATAATGTACACATCAAAGAAGGCGATGAGTGGAAAGGGGCATTCGTTACCCCCATTGGATCATATGAACCAGTAGTAATGTATTTTGGGATGACCAACTCACCCCCTACCTTCCAGCAAATGATGAACGATATATTCAATGATATGTACATGGTATTAGTAATTTACATTGACGATTGTATGATATTTACAAAAGGAAAAAGCCGTGAAGAACATGAGGACTTTGTAAAAGAAGTTCTTCAAAGGCTCAGGGACAATGATCTTTACATAAAACCCGAAAAATGTTTCTTTTCGCAAAAAAAAGTGGACTTTTTAGGAATGGTGGTATCTAAAGAGGGGGTCGAGATGCAAGAGAAAAAGGTGTCTGGAGTCCTAGATTGGCCAACTCCCACCCGCCTAAAGCAGCTGCAAGGATTCCTCGGACTTTGTAATTATTATCGTCACTTCATTGAAGGATTCGCCGAAATCGCACGCCCCCTAAATGATCTTACCAAGAAAGATACTCTGTTTATGTGGGGAGCGAGTCAAGAAAAGGCATTCCAAATATTGAAAGGAAAATTCCGAGAAGCACCTCTCCTCGCCTATCCAGATTGAAACAAGGAAATGCGAGTCGAAACAGATGCCTCAGATATAGCCACCAGAGCAGTTCTCTCGGTGAAATGCGATGACGAGCTATGGCACCCATGCGCCTTCATATCACACTCCTTCGATAGCGCCAAAAGGAACTATCCTATCTACGATAAAGAACTCTTAGCCGTTATCAGAGCTTTAGAAGAGTGGAGGCACTACCTAATCAGTAGAGAAAGTTTCGAGATCTGGACCGATCACAAGAATCTCGAATACTGGAAAAAGCCGCAAACTCTATCTGGTCGCCAAGCTCGATGGCACGCGCTCCTCCAAGAGTTTAATTATCTATTCGTGTATAAACCCGGATCCAGTAATGGGCGAGCCGATGCCCTCTCACGATGACCAGACCATGGGGACTCTGTACAAAACCATAACGAAAACATTATTGTATTACCACCCTCTGTCTTCATAAAAAACATTTCTTTATCCTCAGATTTTTTCAATACGTTACAAACCGAATCCAGCTCCATGGGAATGGATTCTATTCATGACTACACTTTTGACCTTGAACAAAAAATATTCAAAAACCACAAAAACAAAATATTCGTACCCGAACCTTTACGCTTACAATTACTTAACCTATGCCACGATTCCCCAATTGGTGGATATTCTGGACAAGGACGCACCATTCATTTACTTACGTGGCACTTCTCGTGGCCCGGCGTAACCAAAGACGTTAAAAATTATGTAGATAGTTGCCAAGCATGCGCCCTTTCCAAAGGAAAGACTAAGGCCCCTGCCGGCAAACTTATGCCTCTCCCTGCGGCTAAACATCCCTGGGAAGATATATCCGTCGATTTCATTACCGGCCTACCACCTTCTCATTCATTTATGGCAATTTGCGTGGTAGTAGACCGCTTCTCCAAAGAAGTTATTTTCATTCCTTGTTACGACACGGTCTCTTCCAAGGACTTAGCTATACTATTCAGAGACAATGTTTGGTGCATACACGGACTCCCCTCTACGATAGTTTCTGATAGAGGACCCCAATTCGTTTCGGACTTTACCACCCAGTTATGTAAACTCCTAGGCATTTCCCAAAAGGTGTCAACCATGTACCACCCCCAAACTGACGGCCAGACCGAAAGGATAAATCGGGAACTGGAACAGTATCTCCGCGCTTACGTATCAAAGCGCCAGGAAGAATGGGCGGATTGGATCAAAATGGCGCAATTTCACCACAACAACTCCCTTTCCACGGCCACTGGAACCATTCCTTTCGCTATCACTTGCAACTACGCCCCCCGCATGGGCTTCGAAGGAAAGGCATCCAATTTAGGAGGAGAGTTCACACAACAAATGGGGAAAAGCCATAAGGAAGTAGAAGTAGCATTAGAAGAAACAAGGGAACGGATGCAATGGACCGCGGATAAAACCTGTTCCGAAGCACCCCAATACGAAAAAGGACAGAAAGTGTGGCTATCCACGGATAAACTCAAACTTCCGTACACAGCCAAGAAGCTTATCCAAAAATGGATAGGACCTTACGAGATCTTAGAGGTCCTTCCAAACGCCATCAAACTTAAACTACCAAAAACCGTCAAAGTTCACCCAGTAGTCAACATCTCTCGGGTTAAACCATATAGAGAAACACTCCCAGGACAACCAGTATTACGTCCTGACCCGATCGAGATTGACGAAGAAGGGGAAGAACAATTTGAGGTAGACTATGTGGCAGCTTCTCGGATGAAAGGACGAAAGTTAGAATATCTCGTTCATTGGAAAGGTTATGATGAAACAGATCGTACCTGGGAATCCAGTGACATTATCAACACTGCACCCGATGCAGTAGCAGATTTCCATCGTCAAAACCCTTCTGCACCTCGCAAACTCCACGGACTCACACTTTCCAATTTCAACTCCCTTTTCTCTTCTTATGAAAACGATACCGAAACAAACTTTCAAGGGACTCGCCTGGAATATGAGTCTTAAAGAGGGGGTAGTGTAATATTATATACCTTATTTTTCACTTTTTTACACTTAACATTCTCACATCATCTTACCTTCAAAAACATTTCTCGATGCATGCACGTGACCATGGGAACATCACGTGACCAGGGTCTAGACTCATGACATCATTAGCACGTGTCATTAATTTCCGCTCTTCTCTCACGTGCTGCTTCTTTCTTACTCATCGTTCCCACATTACTCAGCCCCATTCATAATAATTCCCATGCCAAGCATGGTCCGTGCCCAGCTTTGTAACATATATAAAGTAGATACTTTATGACTGGAAATCCCCAGTCTAATCCACTTCGTTTCTGGCTTTCAGGGGTTACTAGCGGGCTGAGCGTGTCTCTTGCCTTGTGACTTCATTGGAGCTCTAACAGTTGCAACCTGAGAACTTGACTACCCTCCATCTCGTCTTCTACTTCTTTTTCGCGTAGCTTTGGCGTATAGTCATCAGACAGATCCGGCCAGTGTTCAGACCTCATCCCTGAGAGTCATAACACCAGGCCCTCAATATTACCACTAAATTATCCACTTCTTTCCACCCTCAAATGGATGGACAATTGGAGATTGTAAACAAGGAAGTAGGAAAGTTCCTTTGAATCTTCTGCTTTGATAAGCAAGAAGCATGGGCCGACTGGCTTGCCGTCGCTCAATTTAGTATCAATAACAAAAAACACGCAACGACTAAGAAGTCACCCTTCGAAGTCACTCGTTCTTACGAACCATGCATGGGTATAGAACCCCTTTCAAAGAACAAGGCGCCAGCAGTGCAGGAGTTCATGAAAGATATGCAAGGAACCATAGACAAGGTACAAAAAAATATGGAAAAAGCTCAGCAGCAAATGAAGTTGCAAGCAGATAAGCACAGATCAGACGCACCAGAGTATACCGTCGGCCAAGAAGTTTGGCTCGCAACGGAAAACTTACGTCTCACATGTGCATCAAAAAAATTATCAGAGAAGTGGCTTGGTCCCTTCAAAATTATGGAACTCATTGGCCGGAATGCCATTAAACTACTTTTACCTAAATCTATGCAGATCCACCCAGTAGTCAACGTTTCTAGGGTGAAACCGTACCGTGAACGTATGGAGGGGCAATCCTCGTACCGACCGGGACTGGTAACAGTCACCGAGGACCACGACAATGAATGGAAGATCGATTATGTTGTCGATTCTTGCCTCAAACGAGGCAAACTTGAATATTTAGTCCACTGGAGGGGCTACACTGAGTCGGACCGTACATGGGAGCTGAAATCGAATCTGATGAATGCAAAAGATGCAGTTCGAGACTTTCATGAAGCCCACCCATCAGCGCCTAGAGCATTAAGTATCCCACCCGATCAATTTATGCTTTTATTTTCTAAACGACCAGAACCATTTACTACTTTATCTTCAAAGCACATCCCCTATAATCGTCTGGAAGCCAATTTATAGAGAGGGGGTAGTGTTACGGTCGCGTAACAGAGTGTACTCACGATTCGTACTTATCGTTTCTTTCTCAGTTTCCCAGTCACGTGACTAGATCACGTGCACACCACGTCTATTTATTTCTTCTTACCTTTCTCTAGGAGACAACAGACTCTGTGCAACTCTGAGATATCCCTTCGGGATCACGTGACAAGGTCATGTGCTAGTCCAGATCTCAGAAGGACACTTTATCCATATATGGTTATATTTCTTCACATGTTCATCTCCGTCTTTATTAATCTTCCATTCTGCCACACCGTGTGTGCACCTCATGCCTTTCATTACCGTTACACTTCCATTCTACATGCATCTGCCTCACTTATTTAATTACCGCTCACCCTATACCCTAGAATCAGAGATCTAGGTACAATATGTACAAATACTTAGTATGATATATAAGCCCAGGGAGCTACAGCTGGTATCTCCAGTCTAGTTCTCTTGGGAGTTTCAACCCAATAGTTCCTCTCAGTCCTCTCCTCTTCCTTGTTAGGTTTTAGTTGATTTTGCCTAAGCCTTACTTTGGGCCATTTCATGCTCCTAGAGATGAAGGCAATAGGTCGCCAGACACCTTCTTGTTTTTGGAATAGGATGGCACTGAGACCAATACCTGATCAGTTGGTTTCCACTCTGTAAGGGTCTTCGTTGGTGGACATGGCTAGTGTCAGGGCTGACAATAGAATATCCTTCAGCTTTTCGAACGCTTGTTGACAATCTTTGGTCCAGACAAAGTCTTTTTTGACCAAAGTGAGTGCATTGAGTGGTCAGGCTACTTGTGTGAATCCACAAACAAAGCATCAATAGAAGTTGAGGAAGCCTAGGAAACCTCGAAGCTGTTTCTTCATGGTTGGTACTGGCCAATCTTTGATGGCTTGGACTTTCCCAGGGTCCATTTTGATCTTGTTTTGAGACACGATAAGGCCAAGGTATTCCGTTTCTTGGACCTCGAAATCGCATTTGTCATGTCGGAGGTATAACTTGTTATCTCTAAGTATTTGCAGTATCTCTTGTACGACTTTGCGATGTTCTTCTAGTGTCTTTGTGAAGATCATGATGTCGTCCATGTAAATTACTACCACTCAGTGATTGATGAGATCATGGAATAGTGTATTCATCATGGTTTGGAATGTTGCCAGGGAATTGGTAAGGCCAAAGAACATTACCAGTGGTTCATAGAGTCTGCAGTTAGTTCTGAAGGCTGCCTTCCATTCATCTCCATCTACCAGGTGTACATTGTTATATCCCCAGCAAATGTCGAATTTGGTGTAGTATTTTGACGTTTTTAATTTGTTGATTAGTTTGCTGATAAGTGGTAGGGGGTATCGGTTCTTGACGGTGATAGCATTTAGCTTTTGGTAGTCTTGAACCGGCCTGAGGCATCCATCCTTCTTCTTAATGAAGAAGAACACTGATGTGAAGGGGGATTTTAATGGATGTATTCGTCCTGATTTTAGGTTTTCTTCCAAGAAGATGTCTAATTTCTTTTGTTCGTTGGGGGAGAGGTTATAGGTTTTACAATTGACGATGTGTTCTCCTGGGATTAGCTCGATTGCATGATCCCATGGGCAATGAGGGGGAAGTTTGTCAAAGTTTTCTTTGGCGAATACATCATGGTAGTCATGGATGTAGGAGGGGACAGCTTCATGGAAGGGTTTTTTGTCTTTGCCCATTTTCTTAAAGGCTTCAATGGCAACTTTTGTGGCTATGTTTTGTGACATGTCTGAGTACCTTTGATAGTACATTTCCACGTCCAGTTGAAATAGTCTTTCACCTTCATGATAGCAGACACAATTGTTATGTTCCTCTTCATCATCTTTGGTATTAATAAGTCCTGGGGTATGGTCATGGTCGCAGTGAAATTTGATGCAGCCTGTTTTCCAATCGATAGTGGGGTTGTGATGTTTTAGCCAGTCATATCCTAGGAAAATAGTATTGGTTCCCAGGTTGGTGACAGCTAGCGCTATCTGTTCTTTGTGTTCCAGGACTTGTAGTTCAACAATAATGAACTCCTCTATTTTTCCAGCCGAGTTCAAAGTACCATCAGTGTTGTAAACAAATACAGGGCGAGGGAGTTTGTGGATATCCACCCCCTTTTCAACAACAAAGGCACAATTGATGGAAGATCCAGTACACCCGGAGTCGATTAAGGCTTGAACCTCAAACAACCGAGAGTTGGTACTAGTAATAGAAATGGGGAGTTTGAGTGAGGAGTGGGGTTTTTGTTACGGTTCAACCTAGGGAAGGGCAACTGTAGACCTGAAAGATAAAAGCTCGAGCAAAAGTAACAAGGGTCAAGGCGAAAATGAGGTGGGGCGTGTGTTGGAGAGTGGGGGCGCAGGTGGGGATGAGGATCAGAGGTCTGAGGTCCTAGTCAACTCAGGTCAGAAGCCTTGTTGTCAAGTACAAGGGGATGCGAAGGGCTAAGCCGGTCCAGTGACAGGCAAAGTCGGATTGCGCAAGGGTGAGCTTATCAAGGGGTAGATTCAGGAAGCTAAGCTAGGGTACAAGTGTGCTAGCTAGCCATTTAAATAGTGTACCCTACAGCGCACAGACCGGATCAGAAAGGGTAAGTACAGGGCGAAGGGGAGAGGATGCGCATGGTGTCCGAGCGGGGGTACTACAGCAAGGGCATGAAGAGGGGACAGAACGGGAGCAATAGTCGGAGATGAAGCACGGAGATGAAAAGGGTGCTGCCTGGGGTGAAGGGGAAGGGTTCAGAAAAGAACCTGGGCTAGGCTATGTGGTTTTAAGGTTTAAATGAAAAGGGGCCATGGTTGGTAGTGACTAATGGAAGCGCGAGAAGTAAGAGGCATAGCTGGAGTAAGACGAGTGAAGGCGAGAAGGAGAAAAAGGGTGGAAAAAGGTAGACATGGGAATGAATCGTAACATTACCCCCAGTTTACCCTTCGAGCCACTGGCAAAGAAATCTCAGTAGAGGTCAGCCATCCTTCCATAGGGGAAGCCAGTAATGTCGCCCCAGGCAATGTCATCATAGATGTCATTGTAGTTGTCGTATTCTGGGGTAGGGGGGCACAGGGGCGCGGGTGAGGAACAACGAGGGGGTGCTGGGGTGGGCCGATGACGAGGGCAAGAGGAGGCGGGACGAGGTGATGGTACTGGACAAGGTGGGGCGGCAGCAGAAGACGAGGATGAGTGGGTATGACGTGAGGAAGAAGACGTTGTCGAAGATGATTGAGAGGGGACGACACATTGGTAAAGTTGACAACGGGAGCCGTAGTGACCAGGGGCCCAGTGAAGGCAGTGTGGGCATTGATAGTACTGACAGTCGGATCTCATGTGACCCAGGCAGTGGCACTTGTAACAGGTCTCGGCATACCGAGGGTGAGAGGGGGGAAAGGCTGCATGTCCCTCATGTCCAGTTCAGTGGGCTTCAACTCGTTCCATGAAACAGATTTCATCGTTGTTTAGTGGGGAGGAAGAAGCGGAGGGGACGTCGGGGGCTAGAGTAGAAAAGGTGGAAAGTTCGGTATTGTAGTGTTTGATTTCTTTCAAAAATTCCAGCATGCTGAGTTGGTACATGGCCATGATGAGATTCCCTTTGAGTTCCTCGGTGATCTGGTCAATCTGCAGCTCAAGGATGGCGACATGGGCGCTGGCTGAAGAGTTGGGGCGTGCAGTGAGGAGGTGGAGGCGGGAGTATTGGAGGTAGGCCTTGTAAAGAGCCCAGAGGGGAGAGCAGAGGTCAAGGTGGGTGGAGACCAAGACCATTAGGCAGGAGTCACGAAGGTGAAATGACCCAAAGCTAATGCTTAGGCAAGTCAACAACCAACTAAGACTGGGAAAGTCGCTTGATAGAGGGAACTCTTTGAGTGTAACAAGACCTTTGCAGGTAACTCCCAAGAGAACCAGACTGGGGTACAGTCGTAGCCTCTTGGATCTTTATATACTAAATACTGTTTGTATATGTGGATATCATATCTACAATATAGGGTCGTCGGTAATTAAATACATGAGGTAGAAGCATGGATCATGGAATGGAAGAAGCGGAGATTAAATAGTCATGCAACACATGAGGTGTGGCAGAATGGAAGAGAAGCATAATGTGCACTGCACAGAGATGAATGTGAGAAATAATATAACCTACTATAGATATATGAATGTCTAAATAGAAGTGTCAGTAATAAGACTAAATGGAGATAGATCTTGATTGGAAGATCTATAGATACGAGGAATGAGTCATGTGACAATTGGTCATGTGATGAATGGAATAGGAGTCCAAGTGGTTACAATGTTATCTCCTGTGATATGATGAGTGATCGTTAGATAAAAGAAAGATAAGATGAGATCATAATGAATCAGATATCTAATCTGATAAGATAAAGAAAAATGATAAGTGGTAAAATAATAGGATAGGGTGAAAATGAATATCATAGTTACTGGTCTGTAACAGAAGGAGGGTATGGAGTTGCTGGAGTGCCTCTCCATCAGGGAGGTCGTCCCAGAGGCGATGGGCAAAAATGGGGAGGTCTACCGAGAGGACTGTTGTGGGAGTAGCAGGGCCTGCAAGAGGAGCAGGAGGGGGGTGGTGAGGGGAAGGAGCAGGAGAGCCCCAGCCAGGAGAAGTGATGCGGGACGAAGGCATGGATATGTCCTCAACAAAGGGTATAGGATCGTAAAGAGTAGAAGAAGGAGTAGGCAAGGTAACAGTTGTCGAAGGGATCGAGGAGACAGAAGAGGAGGTGACGGAGACCAGGATGGTGGTGGGGTAGTAGTCATCAGTGGAGACGTCAGAGCAGGGCATAGTGGTTGGTTGGTTCAGGTGTGAGTGAGGGGGTTGGGAGGAAAGTGTCTTGGGTGTTGTTTCTTATAGTCGAGAAGGGCGGTTTTCGAATGTTTGAGGTCGCACTCAGGGACCCAGGAGTCTTCCTCCACAGTATACCCTTTCCAATGTATCAAATAAGAGCAGGAGTGGGTGGAGCCTTGGTGTTTTAGAATCTTCTCAATTTCATATTCCTCTTCCCTGTCTACAAGGTCCGGTGGTGGTGCAGGGAAATTGGGCCATGTACGGAGTTCTCCTTGTATGGGGTCAATAGGGAAGCGTGGAAGACGGGGTGTATCTTCCAGGTGGAGGGGATGCGGAGGCAGTAGATGATAGGGAAGAGGGTTTCAGTGATGACGAAGGGTCCTTCCCATTTAGGCGCAAATTTGGGGTTGACAACCAACTGTTTCAAATTGCGGGCTTCAAGCCAAACTTTATCTCCTTTCTTGAAAGGTTTGAACTTCCTCTAGTTTCGTGACGTCATTACTTGGTGTGCGAGTTCGTGGGCTGCTAGGGTTTCATCATGCACAGCTGTCAGGTTCTTGATACAGGAGGCGACTGCAGGTAGGGAGGTTTCGGAGATGACCGATGGTAGGGCACAGGGTTCATAGCCCATCATGAGGTAGAACGGAGATTGGTTTGTAACGGAATGGGGGCAGTGTTACGATTCTTCCCTACGGCTACCTTTTCCTCTCTTCTCTTCCGCTCGTCTTAGCCTTACCTACGCTTCTTACATCTCACGCGATCGTCAGTCACGGTCGGTCACACTTCTTTTCATTTAAACCTTAAACCACACAGCCTAGCCTGGGTTCTTTTCGAACCCTTCCCCTCTGCCCTGGGCAGCGCCCCTTTCATTTCCGCTTTTCATTTCCGACTATTACTTCCATTCCATCCCGTTCCGTGCCCTTGCTGTAGTACCCC
>QFEL01001892.1:0-13358 GCA_003316195.1 Neoboletus brunneissimus | reverse complement strand
AACTATCAACATGCTTGACTTTGAGCTTGTCCATCGACGACTCAGTCACCCCTCACATGATGTTATCAAAGCTGCAAGGAAGCATGTCAAAGACTTTCCAGAAATTCTAATTCTGTCAAAAGCACCTATTTGTCCTGGTTGCAAACTTGGAACACAACCCAATCAGTCGTTTCTTCATAGTGAGCGATGTGCAAATGCACCCTTTGAGTTGATTCATTCAGATCTCAAATCATTTGAGATTGGATCATACCATAAGTACAAGTACATGATCGTCTTCTATAATGACTATACTTCACATGGGTGGATCCAATGTATCAAAACCAAGGATCAGGCATTACACGCCTTTAAACAGTTTATGGCCATGGTGAAAACCCAGTATAACACCACAATCAAGGGCTTTCACTCAGATGCTGGGGAATTTACCTCCAAAGCCTTTAATGAATACATGGCTGATTATGGCATTAAAGTCCTCCAGTCCACACCTCATGTGCACCAACAAAATGGCAGAGCTGAGTGATTTATTTGCACCATAATGGATAAGGCTCAGGTGATGTGACTTCATGCTTGCCTCCCTGATTCCTATTGGGAGTTCACTGTTGATCATGCAGTCCATGTGTACAATCGTATGCCTCTGGCTCATATGAACTGGAAGACCCCCTTTGAGCTTGTCTCAGGGGAACAGTCATCCATCTCGCACTTTAGGGTATTCGGATGTGGTGCCTATGTGCATCTTCCCAACAAGATTCATACAGGCAAGCTGCAGCCTAAATCACAGCTAATGATCTACTTAGGAGTAGCTAATGAATTGGGCTCCAATTGGCTATTCATGTGCCCAAACAATGCTTTGTTTGTGAGCACTCATGCCATATTTGATGAGCACCTATTCCCTCACTGCCCAGGGGCTAAGCCACATAGGCCAATTAGTTGTGCCCCTCGCAATCCTCCGCCTCACCATGATATGGATAGGCACTCAGAACAGGAGGATTACTCTGATGACTCAGACACTGGAGCGCCCCATGCCTGTGAAAGAGTTCCTGATCACAAAGCTCCAAGTCCAGAGCTTCCTACAGATGATGAGGAAGAGCCAGCACCTGCTGTGCTACCTCCTCAGGCTCCTCAGACTCCTTCAAGGGCACCTTGTTACCACTCGCCTAGCCCCTATTCCTTTTTCAGCTCAACCCCTATCTCACACCTGTGAGCACTGTCTGTACACCTTTACCTCACCCCTTGTCCTCATCCCTCCTCACCTAGGGAGACCATCATGCTTCCTCTGTCCTACCCTCCACCATAGACCTGTTTCTGTGCCTACCCAGGAACACCCCTCTTCCTCATCACCTTGGACCTTCACTGGTCACATCTGGGGATCTTCCCCATCACCGTCATTTGTCCTTGCATCTGCCTGGAATCTTCCCCCAGCTCCCTCGTATGCTTTCTCTTATTCTTATTCACCTTGTTCCTTTTCATTTACTTTACTGTTGGTGCTATCTATGTGCACCCTTCGCCCTAGTCATGCGTTCTACTGACGTCATGCTGTAGTTTCCCCTTTGCCCCACCTACACAGCCTTTACATTCACTTATTTCACACTTGTCACTTAGGCTTGTGTGTCCTTTTGACATCCTCGCCCTTTGCCCATGCCCTTTGCCCACGTTCAGGCTCCTCTTTATTCACATAGTACTTATACAGGACCCTCAAGTACACTTGTACCCTAGCTTCAGCTTCTGGACTTGTATCCAGTCCTCACTGGCCATACCCTGAAATGACCCAAAGCTAATGCTTAGGCAAGTCAACAACCAACTAAGACTTGGAGGAAAGTCGCTGATAGAGGGAACTCTTTGAGTGTAACAAGACCTTTGCAGGTAACTCCCAAGAGAACTAGACTGGGGAACAGTCGTAGCCTCTTGGTTCTTTATATACTAAATACTGTTTGTACATGTGGTGTCTAGATCTCTGATCTAAGGTCGACGGTAATTAAATACGTGAGGTAGAAGCATGGATCATGGAATGGAAGAAGTGGAGATTAAATAGTCATGCAACACATGAGGTGTGGCAGAATGGAAGAGAAGCATAATGTGCACTGCACGGAGATGAATGTGAGAAATAATATAACCTACTATAGATATATGAAAGTCTAAATAGAAGTGTCAGTAATAAGACTAAATGGAGATAGATCTTGATCGGGAGATCTATAGATACGAGGAATGAGTCATGTGACAATTAGTCACGTGATTAATGGAATAGGAGTCCGAGTGGTTACGATGTTATCTCCTATGATGTGATAAGTGATCGTTAGATAAAAGAAAGATAAGATGAGATCATATGAATCAGATATCTAATCTGATAAGATAAAGAAAAATGATAAGTCATAAAATAATAGGATAAGGTGAAAATGAATATCATAGTTACTGGTCCGTAACATACCCCTTGTATTTGCGTATCCTGCCTATGCAACCTCCTTGAACAACTTCTTCTGTTGTCTGATGCCCCTGTCAGGACCTCCTCAATAAGAAATCGCCAACCAGTCTACGTCTCAGGCCTACCCAGGTTTGAACATAACACACCTTGTTCATCTGCAGCACCCCTTGCATTACCTAGAAAGTCAGAGCAACTTCGTCACCCACCTATCAGACCCAGTAATATCTATGGTGACAAAAGGGACCCTGTGTTACACTTTTCCTCAGTTCGTGGTACCCGGCCCGGCTCTCCTGTATCCGGCCCCCAGCTACACCTCATTTTCCATTTCTGGTCACGCCCTGATTTCCTCTAACCCGCGTCCTTGTTCGTTGCCCTTGGACTCAGCCCTTACTGGTTCCCCTCGGCATCCCCCGGCCTCATGCCTTTCCCTTGTCATCGCCCTTCAGCTGTATTACCACCGCTGTGTCGCACAGCACGTCTCGGTATCTATTCGCAGTCTCTGTTCCTTTACTTCTCCCGTGATCCTCTGTGATCTATTGATCCCGGTTGATCGCTTACTTATTGGCTCGGTTCCTATTCCCTCTCAGTGGCTTTCCCCATGACACTTACTATAGACACCGGTGCTGGTATTCTCTGCTCTATTGCTCCCTATTGGTACCGGTTACCTTATACGGACTCTTCCCCATGGGCACACAGGTCTTCTTCTATTAGTTATATATAGGCCCGCCTTATGCGGTTGTATCTTAACTTAGATCTGATCCAAAGTACCTAGCTTTGAACTCTCGGCTGAGAACCTTCTCAGTCAACTAGAGTCTTAGTGACGTCATCACCTCTAGTTCCCCTCCTGTGGACGGAAGGAACCCCTCATACCCGCACAGGACTGTATCCCTATCTCGCCTCAGACGCTGAGACTGCTCTTTGCTAAGCGTTCAGTTGCTGGGTGCAAGATCCACTTCTTATGTGAACGTCTGCCGAGCATCCGCCAATGGATGCAAGTGTAACAGAATGAACTAAGAAGGTCCTCCAATAATTTAGAGAATATGAGATGTACCTTAAACTGGAAAAATGCATCTTCACAGCAGAAGAAGTGGAATATCTAGGGATGTGCATCTCAAAGGACGGAGTTAAGATGGACCTGGGGAAACTATCTGCCATCGCCAATTGGGTAACCCTGCAATCAGTAAAAGAAGTCAGATCATTCCTGGGGTTTTGCAACTTCTATCGGAAATTCATCCCTGACTTCTCGAATATCGCATGACCCCTGACAGATCTTACCAAGAAAGATCAACCTTGGCAGTGGGGAGCCCTGGAGAAGAAGGCATACTGAACCCTGCAGAAGGCCTTTACCTTGAAACCCACCTTAGCACTCCCTGACCCCACCAGATCATTCACCCTCATGACTGACGTGTCCCTCACTGCATCTGGAGGAGTCCTCATGCAACCTGATGGAAATGGGGACCTCAGATCCTGCAGGTACCTCTCACAAGCCTTTTCCCCTGCTGAACGGAATTACAACATATTCGACTAAGAGCTCCTCACAGTCATCTGGGGACTGGAGAAATGGAGACAATATCTCTTAGGCGTGAACACCCCTGTGACCATCCTCACGGATCACAAAAACTTTACATATTTCAAAGAACCCTGGAAACTCTCCAGATGACAAGCTCGTTGGCTCCTATTTCTCCAGGACTTTGACCTCAACTTTATTGCCCTTCCAGGAACTGCCATGGCTCTAGTGCACACCCTATCCCAGTAGGACAACATAGTGTCGAGAGGATTGAGTGGCCTCGTATAATGGGACGCAGTGCAGTGAGCACTGTACTGAGGGAGAAAGAGTCCTACGACTACATACCTGAGATTATCGCTGATGGTTGTGGTTCATATTCAAGAAGAATTGAAACTCCTATTGTAACTCAGTCAAGACTTGCAAACTAAGTAGTCGAAGGTACATGCTTATATAATACTACTAATACTAGTGTATCTACGCTATACTTCAACACTCCCCCTTGCTTTGTATACTAGATACATTCAGCATCAGAGATATAGGAAAGTCACACTGGCGAGCAAAGCATCAAGCTGGCAAGTAGAATTCGAGACCAAGTTGTGAATGGAACTTCTTGAACTTAACATGTCCAAGGTTCTTAGTGAACATATCTGCTGGATTATCATCTCCAGGGATGAAGAGTAGTTCAACATCCTTAGATACCATCACAGCATCGTGTACAAAATGGTATTTGATGCAGATGTGCTTGGATCTCTTTTCAGTAACAGGATTCTGCGCAATAAAGAGTAATCCTTGATTGTCACCACAAACTGGGATTGATTTTAGATGGTAACCCAATTCTTCCATCATCTGCTTGATTCATATGGCTTGGTGCGTACAGTTGCTCAGAGCCATGTACTCAGCTTCAGTAGAAGACAGAGCAGTGGTCTTCTGCAAGTGAGAATTCCACAGGAAGATGCCATCAGCTAACTTAACAAAGTAGCTGGTTTGAGAGTGACTAGTATCAGGGTCTTGGCCCCAATCTGAGTCTGTACAAGCAATAATCCCAGAATCTTTTGAACCGTCATAGACCAGTGAATAGTCTCTGATACCAAGAAGATATTGGCAGATATACAGGGCCTTATCAAGGTGCTCCTGTGAGGGATTTGTGGAATGTCTAGCCATTTGCATTATAGCATAGGTGATGTCTGGGCGAGTACCAATCATGATGTATAATAACAAGCCGATAACTGTCTGAAAGTGTGTCCACAATTCATGATTGACAGGGGCATCGTTCTTCACTGGGTAATATCCCTGTGGCAAAGGAGTTCAGGCAGGGTTTGCATTCTACATTCTGAATTGCTCCAGAACTTTATCCAGATAGATTACTTGGTCAATATGAATCCACTTTAGACCTTTTCTCCTAATATTCATCCTGAGAAATTCATGAGGTTCCCCAAGGTCGCAGCATTCCCATTTCTTCATGAATATGGCCTTAAGCTTATCTACAAGAGCTTTATTGGGTCCACAGAAGAGGGCATTGTCTACATAGACAATTGCAAGGACAATATCATTTCCCTTGTAGTATACAAAGAGTCTGGTGTCAGTTTTGAGTCGCTCGAAACCCATTTCCTTCATCGACTTGTCAAGTGACCTCCACCAGGCTAAGCCTGCTTGTTTAAGGTCATAAATGGCATGGAATAGTTGGAGTACTTTGCCTTTTAGATGGGGAGGCATAAACCCTTCAGGAAACTCCATATAGAGTTCCTCTTCCAGTTTTCCATAGAGAAAGGCTGATTGGACATTGAGGCCCGATATGTACCAACCTTGTAGAGCTGATAGGGCAAGCATGCATCGCACCATCTCAAATCTTATGACTGGGAAGAAGACCTCATTGAAATTGAGGCCTTCAACTTGGGAAAATCCCTTGGCAACTAGTTGAGCCTTTTTGCAACCATCTGATTTGACATCAAACACTCATTGATTCTTAATCACCTTTCAGTTGGGTGAATGATCTATGATCTTGTAGACTTTTTGGTCTTTGAAAATCTGGAGCTCATCCTTGCAAGCTTTGCACCATAAGGTCTGCTCAGCTGGAGGGAGCTTGAGAATGTCCTGATAGGTCCAATCTCTGTAGTTGACATTGGCAGCATCAAATGGTACTGCCCGAGCACACAAGTACTTAAGCAATTCATCTCCCCCTTCCCTGGTCATCCGATCAACATCGTCTTCAGACAGAGTTGGAGATGGTGGGTCATTGGAGGGTTGAAATGCATCAGGGACTTCTGGCATCTTGGGCTCTAAAGAGGGTGTTTTTGATGATTTGCCAATCATATCCTTTCATTGGGATATCCTATCAATGTCCTTAACCTGCTTTACAGGGTGTTACGCTTGCGTCCGTCGGCGGATGCTTGGCAGACGTTCATGTAAGAAGTGGATCTTGCACCCAGCAACTGAACGCTCAGCAAAGAGTGGTCTCAGCGTCCGAGGCAAGATAGGGATACAGTCCTGCACGGGTACATGGGGTTCCTTCCACACCACAGGAGGGGAACTAGAGGTGATGGCGACACTTCGGCTCTAGTTGACTGAGAAGGTTCCAGTTGAGAGTTCGAAGCTAGGTACTTTGGATCAGATCTAAGTTAAGGTACAGCCGCTTAAGGCGGGCCTATATATAGCTAGGAGAGAGCCAGTGCAACCTGAAGGGGAAGTGTCCGTATATGGTAACCAGCACCAATAGGGAGCAATAGGGAGCAATATACCAGCACCGGGGTCTATAGTGAGAGTCCGACAGAGTAGCACCGAGATAGAGTCCGAGACAATAGATACTGTACTGAGTCCAATAGATACCGAGAATGCTGTGTGGCACAGTGGTGGTGATACAGCCAAGGGGCGATGAGAGGGAAGGCATGAGGCCGGGAGTAGCCGAGGACCGAATACCCAGAGAACCGGGCCAGGTACTGCAAGCCGAGGAAAATCATAACAACCGGTATCTCAATGAACATACCATCAAGAATGCCTATCCCCTTCCCCTTGTCTCCGACCTAATAGACAAACTAAAGGGATCATTGGTCTTCACCAAGTTCGACGTTCATTGGGGATATAACAATGTCCTGATCAAACCGGAGGACCATTGGAAGGCCACCTTCCTCACCCCACTTGGCCTCTTCAAGCCAACAGTAATGTTCTTTGGAATGTGCAACTCCCTGGCCACATTCCAAGCCTGCATGGACAACATATTTGGGGACTACCTGGCTGAAGGATGGCTCATAATCTATATGGACGACCTTCTCATCCATTCTTCCGACCCTGCCATCCACAAAGAACAAACTAGGAAGGTCCTCCAACGATTTCGAGAGCACAAGATGTACCTCAAACTAGAGAAATGCATCTTCACAGCAAAAGAAGTGGAGTATTTGGGGATGCACATCTCAAAAGACAGAGTTAAGATGGACCGGGGGAAACTATCCACCATCGCTGATTGGGTAATCCTGTGATCAGTGAAAGAAGTCAGATCATTCCTGGGATTCTGCAACTTCTACCGGAGGTTCATCCCCAACTTCTCAAATATCACATGACCCCTAACTGATCTCACCAAGAAGGATCAACCTTGGCAATGGGAAACTCCAGAGGGGAAAGCATACCGGACCCTACAACAGGCTTTCACCTCGAAACCTACTCTAGCATTCCCCAACCCTGCTAAACCCTTTACCCTCATGACCGACACGTCCCTCACTGCATCTGGAGGAGTCCTTATGCAGCCAGACAGGAATGGAGACCTAAAATCTTGCGGTTACCTCTCCCAAACTTTCTCCACCACCGAGTGGAATTACGATATATTCGACCGAGAACTCCTCGCAGTCATCAGAGGACTGGAGGAATGGAGACAGTATCTTCTCAGTGCAAGCTCCCCTGTGACCATTCTAACAGATCACAAAAACCTGATGTACTTCAAAGAACCCCGGAAACTCTCCAGATGACAAGCTCGCTGGCTCCTATTCCTACAGGACTTCAACCTCAACTTTGTCACCCTCCCAGGAACTGCCATGGCCCCAGCTGACACCCTATCTCAACGAGACAACATAGATACTTCAGAGGACAACGCTGAGGTCCAAATTCTCCCCGACTCCACCTTCAATGTGCAAGTCCATTCCCTGGACTTGATGTTCGCCAACAAGATTGCCCAGTCCTTCACCATGGACCCCCTGGTCCTACAGGCAGTCCAAGCTATGGAGCGAGATGAACTCCTGTTCAATCGCTCCTCAGTCAAAGACTGGACATTCAACGAAGGGAAGTTATACTTCAGAGGACGGCTCTACATCCCCGAAGCATCCCGGATGGACCTCATAAACTCTGTTCACACCTCACTAGAGGGTGGACATGGGGAACACCTTTATATGGTGGCCACCCTCTCATGAGACTACTGGTGGCCTGAACTCGCCTTGTTTGTCCACCAATTTGTCAACAGTTGTGCAGTTTGCCAAGCCAATAAAGTGCAAACACACCCCACAACCATTCCCCTTGTCCCCCTTGATGTCGCCACCCCCCAGCCCTTCTCCCACCTTTCCATAGATCTCATCACAGACCTCCCCATGAGCAGAGGTTTTAATTCTATTATGGTCATGGTCAACCATGGGCTTAGTAAGGGAGTAATTTTGATCCCGTGTACTAAAACCATTGATGCGGCGGGGATAGGCCGACTTTTCTTTGAACATGTCTTCAAACGCTTTGGCTTGCATGACAAACTCATCTTGGATCGTGGCCCCCAATTTGCATCCGCATTCACTCGAAAACTAGCTCAACTACTCCACTATGATGTTGCCCTCTCCACAGCATACCATCCCCAATCGGATGGGGAAACTGAACGGTACAACCAAGAACTAGAAACCTATCTACGGATATTCTGTGATGGCCACCCCCATCAATGGGTAGAATTACTCCCTTCAGCCGAATATTCCCACAATGCCAATGTCCACTCGGTAACTGGGAAAACTCTGTTCTTCCTTATGCTTGGGTACCACCCCCGAAGCTATCCCCCAATCGGGAAAACCTTCCTCCCTGCCCTGGAAACCAAACTCTCCCTCATCAAGGAATCCCAAAAGGAAGCAGTCATGGCCCACAAACTCTTCCAACTTCGGATGAAAAACAGGAAGCACAGCTCCTATCCCCCCTGGAAGGTAGGAGACCATGTATGGCTAGAGGTGAAGAATTTGAAATTGCAAAACCCATCCTGGAAACTAAGTCCTAAAAGGACCGGATCATTTGAAATCACCAAAAAAAAAAGGTTTCCTCAGTGGCTTTTCAACTAAAGCTCCTGCCCCAGTGGAAGATTCACAATGTCTTCCATGCTTTCCTTCTCTCCCCTTACTGAGAGACATGTGAACATGGCCCAAACTTCCCTCGACCTCCCCCCGAGCTAATCAGAACTGAGGAAGAATACAAAGTGGACTACATCATCCGACACAGAGGCGCTCCCAGTCGGAGGCAATATCTCGTACACTGAAAAGGATATACTGAGGCCAAGCGGACTTGGGAGTCCAAACAGAACCTTTCCAACACTAAAGATGCTGTGATGGACTATAAAAGGGTAACCCTGCATTAATGAAGGAACTCAAAAACCTTCCCAGAATGGCCGCTCATCACACACCCCTGTCAGAACGCCTCTCCCACCTACCCCCCATTGCTCATCGCCTACTTTATATTACCCTCCTCAAGAACCCAAAAGCCTCGGCTGCCCTGGAAAACCTCCCGTTCCACGCCACAAATAGACTTGCACCATCCCTTGTTCTTCTCTATAAATTCTATACCATTGCCTGAACCTACATCCCCTGGGCTCAGAGGAACCCCCACCCCACTTTCGGGCACCCCGATGCCCCGTTCATCCAACCCAATCCAGCCTTGGCAACTATTGGCCAAGCCATCAACGAGTTCAAGGATGTTGTCCTCGACCTCCTCTTCACAGCAGGTCTTAACCTCTCCATCTCCCTGCTCCCCATCAAGACCATCACCACTCTCCTCCACCCCATCCTATATTCCCTCCCTCAGGCAGACCGAGACTGCTACCATGCTGACTTCCCTTCCCCAACTCCCTACCCTGTCTACATTGGTGGACTCACTTATCCCTCCACTGCCCCCAATACCACCATTTGTGGACAGCCAACCTCCTCATCTCCAGGAGATAGATCAGCTGATAGAGGAATTAGAAGCCGCTTGGAGACTAGTGAACTCCTCCCCCCATCCCCAATCACCATTGATACCACCCCTTCCTCTCCCGCCACCATACCTCAAACCTCCGTGGAGCGATCCACTGTCGCCACCACCACTTGCATTCTCCGCTGCCATATCCACCATCTCATACTCCAATCAATGGGGCTTCCTTCCCAACCCCCCAGACCTGCTATTCCCCCCGCTGTGGCAGCATTGCCCAACTCTCGAGGTCGTCATTCCTAATGGAGTCACTCCATCTGGTTCTAGAACCCATCCCAGCGATGCAACTCCAACACTGGGTGGTAATCCCCAACCCTTTATGGTTCCCGCTCCCTGCATTTCCACTCCCTACCCAGACGCTGTATCTCCCACTCTTGTGGTCCCCATTCAATGCTTTAAATGCCGACAGGAGGGACATCTCCAACCTGCCTGCCCATTTTATTGCTGCCCTTTCTGCCTGTTACGTTCAAACCCGGGTAGGCCCGAGACGTAGACCGGTGGACGACTTCTTATCAAGGATGTCCTGACGGGGCGCCAGACAACTGAAGAAGGTGATCAAAGGTGTTGCATAGGCGGGATACGCGAATACAAGGGTATAGCCGGTAGGGACTAGGTACAAGTCCAGAGGGGGGACCGGTAAGCTGAAGCTAGGGTATAACTAGCTAGGATCATCTAGTATATAAGTAAGTGAATCAAGAGGAGCCCGAATGTGGGCCAAGGGTGTGGGCAAAGGGCAGGGACGTCAAAAGGACACACAAGCTAAAGTGCCAGGTGTGAAATAAGCGAGGGTATGGGCCACGTAAGCGGGGCAAAGGGAAATACTACAGCATGACGTTGGTGGATGCATGACTAGGGTGAAGGGTGTGCCGATAGCACCAACGGTGAGGTATATGAAGAGTGTCAAGGTGAATAAGAAGAAGGGAAAGTGTACAAGGGCGCCAGGGGGAGATCCTGGGCTGATACAAGGACAAATGACAGTGATGGGGAAGATCCCCAGATGTAACCGGTGAAGGTCCAAGGTGACAGGGAAAGAGGGTGTTCCTGGGTAGGCACGGGAACAGGTCTATGATGGAGGGTAGAATGGAGGAAGTAACTCGGAGTGGGGACAAGGACAGAGGACGAAGGATCCCAGTGGTGTCTAGTCGTAAGACCAAGCGAAGGGGTCACGTTAGGGACGATGACGGCCTCCCTAGGCGAGGAGGGACGAGGACAAGGGGTGAGGTACAAGTGTACAGACGGTTCTCACAGGTGTGAGACAGGGGCTGAGCTGAAAAAGGGATAGGGGCTAGGCGAGTTGTAACACTGCCATCACTTCGCCCCTGGACACAGCCAATCAAAGTATCCTCAGCAGAGATGCAACAGGTGCAGAGTGAAATGGCCCAAAGCAAGGCTTAGGCAAAATCAACTAAAACCTAACAAGGAAGGGAAAAGTGAACTGAGAGGAACTATTGGGTGTAAACTCCCAAGAGAACTAGACTGGGGATACCAGCCGTAGCCCTCTGGGTTTATATATCAAACTATCTATGTGTACATGTTGTATCTAGATCTCTGATCTAGGGCATAGGGCAAGCGGTAATTAAATGAGTGAGGCATATGCATGTAAAATGGAAGTGCAACGGTAATGAAAAGCATGAGGTGCACACGCTGTGTGGTAGAATGGAAGAGAATCATAACGGAGATGAATGTGAGAAATGAATATAACCTAATATAGATAAAGTGTCCATCTGAGATCTGGACTAGCACATGACCTTGTCACGTGATCCCAAGGGGATATCTCAGAATTGCACAGAGTCCGTTGTCTCCTAGAAAAAGGTAAGAAATAAATAAAATAGATGTGGGTGTGCACGTGATCTGGTCATGTGACTGAGAAACTAGAAAGAAAAGTGATAAGTACGAATTGTGAGTACACTCTGTTACGCGACCGTAACACAGAGGAACTGATCACATATGGTGATTCTGCCCCCTCACCGACCTCAACCCCAACTCATGGGATCTTACCAACTATGAGGAGAACGCGGGGGACCCAGACCGCTTCTGAGGGTTCTGAGATGGAACTTCAGAGCTGCACCAGGGGTAATGTTATGAGTATGAGTCCTGTGACTGGTCACAGGACACCTCTTCTCATGGTCACAGAGACACCTGACGAGTGGCAGGACATTCTCACGACTCTAGGAGATGAAGTGGTGTTCCACACCACTTTCTCAGAGGCTTTCGCTACTGACCCCGTAGAGAGAATGTAAGCATGGACCCTTTCCTCTACTTCTCCCACGATGCATCTTGGTCGCTTTCCCCTAACTTATTGGTACCAGTTGATCACCTTTCTATTGGCCATGAACTCTATTCCTCCTCGGCAGCATTCTCTCATATACTGCCTCATAGTTCCCCATTACTTACTACCACCAAGCAGGCCCTGAATTCATTACTATAAATAACACGTAGTTACCTTGTGTATGGTAACTTTGATCTACACAATACTTTGTGTCTACAAGTTCCGAGATCACATTTCCCCGACCTCACCTCACTACACTCGGCTCGATCCCCTCTCCCTTCGCTAGGAAGTAATGCCCCAGTCTATCACTGTCACCTTAGAGACCTAGCTCCAGGCCGTCTCATCTTTGGAAGTCCACTCGGGACTTAGCGGACACAAGTTGTGTCACTTGTTACATCTAACAAACATAACAATTGCAACAGTTTTTTCACTTTTCAACTGATGACCAAGATCTCAGCTAAATTACATGATAATTGCCATTATTTGTTAGTACAAATGAGGATATACATATAAATAGTATGTCTGAGTTTAAAAAAGTTCACACACTTCTCACCATTATGGTTAGACTTCTCTTTTTTACTCAATAAAATATTATTCTTTTTTTGCCTGATGTTGGCTATTGTGGCAAAGACATTGCAAAGAAAACTAGTATTAGCCCTTCTACCATATTCAAACCTCACTCCAAAGAGTGTTCTGCCCTTTCCAAAGGTATTGGAGGCCACTCTTTTATATTTTCTCCTACTAATATTTATTATACTCAATATTTTATTATTTCTGGTGGGCTGAAAATGTTGTTGAAGTGACTAAAGCTCTTACCAATATCATCACATAACCCCTCCTTACCAATCCTGCCCACCTCCACTTGAAAAATGCCTATATAAAGACTGTAATCAGGTTCAAACATCTTTTATGCTTTATTAAATATTATTGAGTTTATTTAAACTTTGTCTATGTTCATAAGAATTGGACTTGAAGCTGGTAACATGATC
>QFEL01001871.1:17563-41269 GCA_003316195.1 Neoboletus brunneissimus | reverse complement strand
CTCCTTCTAATAATTGCAGGATCGACTCGCTAGAAGACATATCGACTATGGCGATTCTGTCACAAAGGCCGTTTCGCTCGACATTTTGCCGTGCCGACACAAGGGACGAGTGGTCGATATCTCGAACAAGGGTGAGCCTCGGCCGAGGAGAAAAGGGTGGAGAAATGTTTACCAGTAGCAACAAAGGACCACATTGGTTCCAAGCGACATGCCAACAGAGGATATATGGCAGATGCTCCGGTTCCACTGCTTCGTGGATGAGAAGGTCAAACTTTGTTGAACTCGTTCAAGCGCACACATCGATCCCTCGTACAGCCTCATCACCGAGAACGAACGTCTTTACGATGTCCTGGATCCAGAGTACGTAGTTCAACCTTGGAAACATCGATTGTGACCCGACGCTCATCAGTACGAAGCAAGCTGAAGGACGCACCGATTCGGTACCTACGAAGAGATGTACAATAATTAATGTATGTATATAAATTGTCAAGAACGATAGCTTACAGGTGGACACAGTCGATTTTGGGGCAGAGTGAGAGTGATATTAAAGTCTAGGTAGAGTAACGCGTCTGTCAACCGTCTCTTACTCGCTAAGTACAAGGTGTGGTCATATCAGGGATACATTCATTTCTGACCTTTGTGCAGGGGCGCTCTTAAAATCGATGGTAGGACCTGTATGTGTCAAGAACACGCTCCAATCATAATTATGGGGTTGTCCCTGATGCTAAAAGTGCGAACATACTATGGTCGAAGGGGTGGATAGCGCCTTGCGAGTTGTAGGAAGTCGGGGGGGTTGGAATATGTATTGCGAGGGTGCATCGCGACGCCGACTTTCAAGATGTTGACCGCGACGTGTCGGGGAGGAGATGAAGGGAGGCGGCGCGACATGCCCGGGGAGCCGGCTCAACTTACGTAACTCACCTTGCAAGGTAACTTGCTATGCAAGCTTGGGCGGCCACTTGCTTGAAACCATCTCAGGCTAGACTATAGTATAAAGTTCCAACGTTGGTCTACATTCTGCTAAACATGTTAGGCAAAACTGACTGATTTTGATCAGCGTGTTGACAGGAGTGTGGAAGATCATTCTCACATGTCTATTCATGACATGGTCATCAGTATTTTGGGGTGAAACACTCTCAAGGCATTCTCGCCGGCGTTTCAAGATCCAACATGCGTGACCCTGCCAATCATAAATGTATTCCCAACTTTTTGACTCCCCATCAGATTACGGTCTCATACCAGCACCACAACTCTTTTTACATCCACATCCCTATGAAGCCAGTGTTTCGTGTCTCCATCTGGTAGGTTCTGGTCTGATGTAACACACCTGGCGAGACTGGCTACTGATATCGTCTTAGCGGTGGAGGAATAGGTGGGCTGACGTTAGCCTTGGTCATCGGGAAGTATGGTACCCGCCCGGTTGAGATATTCGAAGCCGGCCCAACAATCACCACCATTGGTGCCGGAATCGGGTTCTTTGGGAGAACCATGGACATTATGAAAGAGCTGGGGTTGTATGACGAGCTCATTAAGATGGCTACCGGCCCTCCACAGGAAAACACCGGTTTGTGGAGCGTTCATGTGTGTACTGGCTTCCCTATTCACGATACCGTTCAAATTCAGGTCCGGATTTCAGAAAGTCTGATCAACGAGATGGGTATCATTGGTTCTCAAGAAACCTGAAACGTGAGTATGTGTGTCAAACGACTCGTGGCGCTTCTGATTTTTGTGTGTTGCAGGTGGGTCGTTGTCGGTCCATAGAAAAGACATGGTAGACTTCCTCCTGCGACAACTTCCTGCTTCTTGCAAAGTCTACACATCCAAGAGGCTCAAATTCTACAATGTTCATCCCGAAACCGGGAAAATAACATTGCATTTCTCTGACGGTTCTACTTCCGTCACGGATGTGTTGGTAGGCGCCGACGGTATTCGCTCAGCAACGCGCAAGACCATGTATCAGCGGTTCGCTTCCTTGACCCGAGACGATGACTGCAGAAAGAGATTGTTGGAATATATTGATCCTGTGTGGACAGGTATCCTGGTTTATAGGAACCTAGTGCCAACTGCGAAATTCTCGAAGGAGTACCCTGACGTCGAGGCCCCGACTAACCTGACATTGGTAAGCTGCATCGAGAGTTCGCACTGGTGGAATGCTTACCCCTGTATCCAGCATCTCGGAAAGAATAAAGTAGGGGCTATGCAACTTCGGACTCTTCGGGCTGACGAATACATCACTGTATAGCATATGGTGATATACCCCGTCTCCCAGGGACGGCTGCTCAACGTCGTCATTTTCTGTCACAATTGTGCTGCATTCGGTACACCATTTGAGGGTCGGTGGGTGATGGATGTTTCTGAAAAGGAGATTGTGGACCAATTCGAAGACTGGGAGGTTCGTGCCAATGCATTAGCGAAGGTATTTGATAGTATTCCCGTTGCCTACTCCCTCCCCGTTGTAACTCTGTCACAGTGTGTTGAGAGGCCGTCGAGATGGGCGCTACATATGCTCCGGCCATTACCCAATTATGTGGACGGCAGGGTTGTCTTACTTGGGGATGCAGTGAGATCCATCCCGGTTTGTAATAAGCCCAACAGTGGTTGAAGATATTGTAGGCACATGCTATGGAACCGCACTTTGGTGCAGGCGCAGGACAGGCGATGGAGGTGGGTACGCCCTACACTTTAACTATGTCGATTCACCGTTCTCTACACCGATAGGACGCATTCGTCTTGGGACGATTGCTGACACACGAGTTAACGCATCGAGGGAACGTCACCGACGCATTGAAGACTTATGAAGAAGTCCGGTTACCGTTTGCGAACAGCATCGTCCAACGATCCCAGAATGTCGGCCGCTATTATGGTTTCCGGCACGACGCTTCCACTGGAGACTCTGTACCCGCCCATGGTAGTGAGGAGGAACTCGACTATGTACGCAAGTCGATCGAGGATGCATGGGAGTGGCAGAGCGAGTCGGAATGGGTGTGGGGTGACACGGAGGAGCGCTGGCGTACGAAGTGTGGCAGGCGTGCCAGGCTGTAGTCGCTCTCGTGAGGTATGATGATCTCGAGGATAGATGAAACGTATGTTATTAATTATGGATTTGTGAATCGGTTCATAACAGTTGCGTTATGGTCAGCACTTACGAGCTAGACTGGGATTCTCGATTCCGATGATCTAGATCTCTCTGGCACTATCGATGGTAAATTTTCTGGGTTCCGTTATAAAGCCCTGCGTCACCTCGCTTGCTACTATCTGTATCCGTAGATCGTGGAACAGTTGCCACTATCTTCATTATACAGGTCCGAGTGAATAGCTCCGCGGCGCGATTCATAGCGCCATTCACCCAATCGCGAGAGGATGCTGCAGTAGCGGTGATAACTTACTTGAGGGGGGGAGCCCTCGCCCTCGAGGACATTCAATGTATACAACACCCGTACCCTTAGAGTAGCATGCGAGACCTCAAAGCAACCACACAATAACAAATGTAGTGTGGGGGACATAATAAAACATACATCAACTTAATATCGCGGAGGATTAAACACGCTTTCCGTTCATGGCTGCCTTCTTCTTTGCCTCTATTTCTGCTGCTTTAGCTGTACGAAGCAATGACCGGTTAGTGTTCGGACACCGGACTGGAGGGCGGTAATACAGACCTTCCGCCTCCGCCTTGCGCTTGGCCTGCGCAGCTTCGCGTTCCTCTCTAATCTTCTTCAAACGAGCGAGATCTGACTTTGCTTCATCTGTCTTGCCAGCAACATGAAGCTTAACAAGCGGATGAGATGTATCGTTCACGTCACCGAGTGTGCGCGCTTACCTTCCAATAACGATCCTTGGCCTCCTGCTTCTCCTTTGCATCCCTAGAAACACACGATCATGGTCAACACACTCTAGACGCACACAACGACCAGACAATGATTCGATCAGAACATCAGACTTACCTTTCCTTCCGGGTCAACTCTCTCGAGCCAAGGTCTGATATGTTGAGTTTCTTCTCGATGTGATTGGGATTGATGAGATCCGCGTCCTCGTCGTCTTCGTCGATCCCTTGTTTTTGAGCTTGTTTCTGAGCGGCTTGTTTCTTCTTGAGTTCACGTCGTTCGGCGCGCGTCAGTTCTGGTTGTCCAGCGACGCTCGATCCAGCTGCGGCACCCTCTTCCTCTTCCTCCTCTTCCTCTTCGTCGTCATCGTCATCGTCATCGTCGTCTTCCTCTTCTTCTTCCTCCTCCTCTTCGTCGTCATCATCACCATCGCCCTGCACGGCGTTTTTGCGACGAGACCTAGTACACAATGACAATAAGGCTCTGAACACCTGCATGTGATGAAAGGCACAATTACGATTTAGATTCAGCTATCCCATCATAATCGAGTACCAGATCGCGACTAAACGCGCCACCCACACCGTCAGACCGTCCGATCCCATCTCGGTGAAACGTCACGGGCGGCGCTCACCTAAAGTTCCTACCGCCACCGCGTTTGGTCTTGAACTTTCCTGTCAACGAAGGTGTGCGCTGGGTAAAGAGGGGGAAATATATACGCTGGATTGATGAACTTGCCTGAGCCTCTGACCATGTTCGATAAAGGGGATGTGTTAGAGAATGAAAGGATGAGCGTGGTTGCAGTGGCGGTAGATAAGAGCCTTCCTAGTCATTCCCAAATTGGGACATCACGACTCGTTTGCTTACATCAGCGACGTTTGTCGAGTGTGCCCGGACGGTTTCAAGGTAGAGACATTTGAATACAAGACAAGATGACGACGATACCGTCCCGCCTCGCACAGGTCTCGCGCATGTCGAGCAACCCTGAAGAGGCTCGTAGGCGTGTCATTGATCTATACAGAGGCTGGGTTCGCGCCGTGAGTCATCTCTAGGGACTTGGTGTGAGTGCTCGTGTTGACCCGCCAGGAAATGCAACGCAGGCGCCCGAAATCGTCACTCTGTACGCCATCCCCGCCACACCCGCCTACGTCCGACACTGCATCCGTCAAAGGTTTGAAGCAAACCGACACGTTACCGATCCACGCGCGATCGAAATCCTCATACACAAGGGCCGTCAAGACCTCCAGGAGACCCTCAATTGTTGGAAACAGACGGATCATGTGATGGGTATTCTTCTCAAGGTGGAGGAGAGGCCGCAGCGCACGTTTTTGCAAAAGTTTTTGGAGGGTGCGTGTTTGCTGTCGTTGGATACCGTGGTGTCGTGGGTGGGAGGGACACTGACGTATTGTGACAGGGAGAGACGAGGACGCTATTCGGCCGGCTGCTTCTGGTGTCGTATAGCATGTCAGATCGTTCATGTCGAGTGGACCTTAGACAATCCGACATCTAGACTGTCTTTGCGGAATCCTTGTCGTCTGAGCATATATCATTGACCGTCTACAGGCCTCGAAGAGCTCTCTCAGTTGATTTTTTGTCTAATCTTCCACAGAGTTCCCTTTACGTGTATTCTACGAAAGAAACCCTTGCAACCAGCGACCAAAACTCGATATTGACCTTCACACGCAACTAGCTGCTTCTCGAACCCACGAGCGCTCCTCAATACTATGCGCAAGCTCCACCACTCTTCCAAATATCCTTTGTCCAAGGCTCCGTCCCCGCTACGAACCGTACACCGAGCATACAAAACATCCTTTCCAGCACCCAAGCTTGTATTGCGAGCACGCTGACTACCAACAGGTCAGACATCCGAATCGCATGAGAGGAGAGAAGAGTGCAAGAGTGCCGAGAGGATGGCAGTGCTGGACGCAACCCAAGAAATCGTCCTGCGGAACGAGTGTGGAACGCATCTGCTGCGTGATGCACTTGATCCGTCCCTGTCGCTCTCCGCTGTACCTCTGCCCTGGTTCAAAGACACGCATATATGGGTGTATTCGGACGCTTGCTTTCGGGGGGTCACAAGGGGAGAGGGGGATGAGATGGTGATTTGATGACTACAGCGTAGAACCCCGAGCGGTCGTCAAATGGCGAAACGAAGAAGCGGCGGGGGATCGTCCATTGGTGGTCGTAGTTGACCTGAGGATGAGGTAGCGGGGAAGAAGATGGAAAAGACAGATCTACCCTTTTGGCAGCAGTGGATCTTCGTCCTTTCTCATTTGCAAAACATGTCCCTCGTCAAAGGTATTGTGCACCTGAATAGGTGCTACTCGGCACTGGGGAAGAGCAACGCGCGGTACTCACCTTGAGAACGACTACAGACGCCTCTCCCGAGGGTTGGTGGCAATAACAGTAGACCGTCACAGCGGATTATATTATACCCACAGATGGCGGGCATCGCCGTCATCCATACATCTCTTATTTCAGGGGGTGTAGTAATCGCGCCGCTTTCCAGCAATACACGGTCGAGTTTTGCGCAGATGGAAACAGGAGATGTATGTTCGGTATTTTCGTGGCTGAGATATCCGTACCCCTAAGTCCGACAAGCATCCACCATATCGACCCCGGGAAGCGAGGGTGGGGTACGTGAATGCATGTTTGGAACGGACGGGGAGGAGTTGGGGAGAAACCGGCCGTGGGTGACCTTGTCGGTGAGAATATAGGCTCGGGATGGCGTGCCAACCCCTGGAACGACGACTCTGCCCACGCAAATCTACTACCTTGCCGGTGACATGGTACGCACGATGGTCTAAACGGAGGAACATTGAATCCTTTGACATTTTATCGAAGTCAATCAATCGAACATTAATTTCTCGTCATTATCGGAAACGAGTAGTGGTAAATATTGGCCAAAGGCACTATATAGGATAGTTAGTACAATATGCAAGGCATAACGCGATGCATGGTGCGGGGGGATGACCCTCTCAAGAGAAAGAAGATGCGAGTGCATACATGATGCTCGCCCTCTGTGAGGCGCCAATCCCAAGGCCCCTGACTCAGCAGGGGAAGCGGGGAGGCGAAAAAGAAACGGCTCTCCTAAGGCAGCATAGACGAAGGGCTGTCGGATGCGGATATTACTGCGGCTCGAACATCTTCACAAGATCATCAGCCAATGGACATTTTTGTTCTTCGTGATCCCAACACTTTTGGATCAATGACCTGTGTCACTGGGTAATATGCTTATCGTGAGTCGATATCTAGGGCCGCGATCCCTTCAAAACCTTGACGAAAATGGCGGTAATTGAATGAATCTCTTCATATAGTTTCTTCCCAGACAGGACCTACCAATTTTATATCAGACACGAATCCATGCAGTGAAGTAGATCACACAAACATGGAGTATGAGTCCCCCGAACGAGTACACATCACAGGGTTTGGTGAGGTAGGACACGATGTCCTGCGAACAATCTGTACCCGAGACTAATTCGCACTCCCAAACATCTCCGAACCCGCAATGTTGAATAGGATATCTTTGCTTTCTTCTAATTGTGGCAGTGGGATGTTTGGAAGGTAGTTCACCCAAGTGATCTGTAACAAGGACAACGTGAGTGCATCATTTTTTCAATGCAATGCGAGAATAAACCTTCATTTTCTTCTGCGTAAAGTTGCAGGTACACTTCAGAATTCAAGGTATAACTACCGCTATGAGCGTCCATGCACTCTCTAAGTCAGGGAGCTTGAAGTGCATCATAATCAACGCACCTGGTATTGAACGTCGAATAATACGAAGATCGCACGGTGGAAGCGCCTGAATGGTTACTCGGGGGACGGTCGAGAGGTTTGTTACCAACACCACCACTGTGATTGGGGTTGAAGAGCGTTGAGATCCCTCCTCCGTGTGGTAATTCCTAGTGATCAGATCGGCGAATCTCCTCTTGGATTCGGCTAATTGAGGGTACCCTGCAAGCACGGTAATGCAAGCGTAGCCATCGAATTCCACCCCGAGCTCTTTAAGATGAGAAGAGTTTCTATTCCACCAATCCTCCATATCCTTTCCTTTCTCCAAACGAGTTACCACAACGACCGCCGGAGCCGCCAGTCGATGCGTGATAGCACAGAAGCTGTTATAATATTTCACTGGTGCCACGGACGCCTTGGATCCACGAACGCAGTACACGAGGAAACCGGGTTCGTATCTCTGGTGCCCTTCCTTAAGGAACTGCTCGAATTCTTTTTCTGAAGTGCGTCCGAAGATGACTTGAAGAAAGTTGCGGCCTTCACCAAGACCACGGGTATCCCACAGTTTGTACCTCGTACCATTCAGCGCGGTCTCGTAACAGGCGCTAACCTGTGTACAAGGTCGAGGTTCATACGAGACGCTGGCCGAAGCACTGCCAGTCTGGAGGAGGTTGATGGCAGAGCTCCTTCCCGTTCCTGTTTCTCCGCAGAAGATAATATTGCGCTGAATGCACGGGTACTTTGTCAGCTTATTGATGGGCATAACATACAGTTTTAAACAAACCTCGGAATTGTCTGACACTGAGGGAGCATTCCGATTTCCAACAGCGTGACGAACGAGCACGACGCTGCGGAGACCGAAACCTTCGTACCATGGCTTTACTTGTGTATTCTACAGTTCCCTGTTTACTGTTTATAATGACGTCGTGCATTGTGCATATACTTACCGCAGATGGTGATAGGTGAGTGTTCTAGGAGGACTACCAATCATGGACACGCTCGGATGTTCGGAGAGTTGACTTTTTGGATCGCCAAAAAGTCACGGAATTGAATTTTCCGAACATCCGAGTGTCCGACCAGTCCGATCAGTCCGAACCTTCAGCCACACTTTGGGGCGGAGATTGAACTGTGCCGACGGCGCCGCAACGCCAAACGTCACAGGCCCCTGCCATCCCGCCCTCCCCCGCCCTTTTGCTGCGCCACCATACCGGCCGCGAGAATTCTCTCATGTCAGTCTACCCCAAAATATGGACCTAGCAACATTTTCTGCACAGATTTCAGCCAATCCATCACTACAATCAATCCCCTTTGACTGCCTTCTATTGTTCCTTGCTGCTGCCACTGCCATCAAGAATGATATCACTCTGATCCAACCATCCAACCATTCCCTTACCACAACACCTGATATCCTTCCACATTCTGCCCAGTCCTTCCTTTCAAATGCTTGTGGCCTCTCCATCGATACCATCATTCAGTGTTGGTCAGCCTTCAAGGACATTGCATGGTGTGGTGATTGGACTTGTGCTCTCCTTCAAGTTCCACCTTCCATCTTCCATGAGCATGGCATACCCCATGGCTTTAGTATGTATGCACCCATTCATTGTCACATCTTGCACTAATTCATTTTTTCACAGCTGTGCGGACACTCTATTCACCTACTCAGTGTTGTCCAGTACCTGCCTGTCCTCAAACACTGAAGGCAATGCATATGATGCATGCAGAGCAGCAATAGTGTGTGCTATACACCCTTGCCAACGGTCCTCTCCCCGTCTACTTGGTCCACCTCTCCTGTGAAGGTATGTCATCCATTGAACAGATTGTTACATTCCAACCGGGTGGCTGGGGACGTAGGCCTGGTGGGATTTTCTAATCGAGGAAGTCCTGATGGGGGTGCCAGACAATGGTAGAAGATCATCAAGGGGTGGTCATTGGCATAGGGTGCGAAGTATGGGTGCTACAACGCTAGGGATAGTCCAAGGTGCAAGATACTAGGGGTAGGTACCAGGTGGGACCAGGTAGGACCAGGCAAGACCAGGCAAAACGAAGATAAGGAACAAGTGTATGAAGAGGTCCAGTATATAAGTATACGAATGAAGAGGAGCCCGAATGTGGGCCTAGGGTGTGGGCGGAGGGCGAGGATGTCAGAAGGACGTGCAAGCCAAGGTGACTAGTGTGAAATAAACAAAGTAAAAGCCGTGTAAGCAGGGGCGAAGGGGAATACTACAGCATGACATTGGTGGATGCATGACTAGGGCAGGGGGTGCATGAATAGCACCAATGGTAAGGTAAATGAAGAATAACAAGGTGAATAAGAACAGAGAAAAGCATACAAGGGGGCCAGGGGAAGATCCTGGGCAGATGCGAGGGCAAATGATGGTGATGGGGAAGATCCCCAGATGTGACCGGTGAAGGTCCAAGGTGATGGGGAGGAAGGGCGTTCCTGGATAGGCACAGGAACGGGTCTATGGCGGAGAGTAGGGCGGAGGAGGTAACTCGGAGTAGAGGTGATGATGAAAGATGAGGAGTCCGAGTGGTGTCGTGTCATTAGCAAGGGAGTTACGTTGGGGACGATGACGGCCTCCCTAGGCGAGGAGGGACGGGGATGAGGGGCAAGGTACAAGTGTACAGACAGCGTTCACAGGTGTGAGACAGGGGTTCGAGCCAAAAAAGGAATAGGGGCTAGGCAAGTTGTAACACAGATCTCCAAGATGACTGATCGAATATTGATCACTATGTAGCGTGCGAGATCAATTACCACCATAATTTCAAGGTGTTCAAGGGTGAATGTACTTACTATGGAGGAGTCCCTGATGTCATACAAATTAGTGAGCATTAGTTTGTGGAGCAAGCAGTGATTGATATGTGGTTGGCGCTGATGGACCAATGGTATGTTCATCTCATTGCTATCGAATATTATACATGCTTTAGTGTTTATACAATAGTATGTTGGCAACCGCCTGTGCCTATTTTTATAATACTACCTTGTCTCAATCCAATGAACCCCCACCAGGCTGGTTGTTCGGCTTCACTTTCTCATCAGACCACGTCTAATCAGCATTTCTACTGTATTGCCTACTTGAAGATGCTATCAAACGTGAAGAATATCTTGTCATTAAACATACTGGTGATTACAAAGATTGCCTCAATGATCTTGTACAAGCATGGAATCAATGCATGCGCATTGCAGGTCAACCTGAGGTGACCCACTTCTGCAACAAGTGTACGCGCTGGTACCTTGAGGACGATGGCAAAGGTGAGTACAACTCTCATGCTGGCTGCTTGACTCATGCCAATACGATGCAACAGTCAATTGCAAATGCTCTGTCATTGTGACAGATGGTATATGCATTGGCCATCCTTGCTGCAGCCAATACAACTGTCAAGTCCCATTGTGCAATGGCAAGGACCGCTTCTGCCCAATCCATACTTCCTTCAATAACATCTGCTCCATCGTTGATTGTGGCAACAAAGTTGTTGATGGTCACCTCACTTGCGACAATCCAGAGCACCAGAAAATAGAATACCTTCACTGGAAGAAAAGACAGTCCCATTTCCAGCTACACGACCGGTTACAGTGTAGCCACGCTGTCCACCCAATTGATTCCACATCCAATTCAAGATTTCTCTCGCAGCTCACTATCCTTGACAACAGTGACGAGCAATTTACCATCCACCCTGATGGCCATATCACTGCTGACATCCCCCAAGAGGTACCGCAGGTATTGACCATTATTGGTATATCTTGCGGCCACCGCCTTGTCCCTAGCATCACGCGGTGCACTAAACCATCTAGCCTTGTGATCATAGTATGTGGAGGACTTTCAAGGTAGCTGAAAAAACTGCTTGAATTGCATCTCCATGGTTGGCCCAGCTGTGGACTTGAAGGTGAAGGCCCTATGAAGATCGACTGTGTAGAAGCTGGAGGGAAACTTAGTGGTAGTCATGTCAATACCAGGTGCAAGGCGCATGGTACTAATCTTGTGCGAGGCATTGGTTGCGAAGCTGTCATCGTCATGCAAGGAAATAATACTGTTTGGTGAGAATATCAGATTGATGAATTATATTGTTGGCAAAACTATCTACTATCATCTCCAACACTTGCGCTGGAAGGGAGATCTGAATCACAGCGTTGTCTCTGGGGTGATGGTGCTGTGGGCTGATTGGACTGCATGCGGCACTTTTGCAGGTGCAACGCTGGAAGAGTATCATCTTGGCCTTTGTCCAATGAAATCTCTAACACATTGCCAAGTGTCTGCAATGCGCATGCCTGAGTCATTGCTTGAGCTTGTCGAACATAGCTTCGTCCCTGAGAGTCATAACAGCAATGGGGAGTGGTGGACATAATGTAGGATCAATGTCAGACAGTAAGGAGGAAGAGGTCGACAAATCTGAGGAGAATGCCAAGGACAGCAAGTTAATCAAAGAGGGGCAGGAAGGAAGTGGATGCGTGACAGAATTTCCATTTGGTGTTGAGTCAGGCATTGATGCTTGAGAGCCAGAAGCAGTGTGGCCTTCAGCTAAGCAACCTCCTACTGCACAGCAGTGCTTGTGACACATGCGTCGCTGGCATTTGCGGTCAACCCTTGTCACCGTGCATTTTGCATGGGAGTAACAGTCACCCTTATCTACTTGCCCAACAGCTGGCAGAAATGACACTGGCACTGGCAGGCAACCCCCTGTAAAAAAAAGAGTGCTATCAGCTTGTAATAATGCAAAAGGCAAAGAGGACAACTTACCCTGATTGATGGCAGGCAATGTTGTTGGAGAATTGCGGGGTGAGTTACCGAGGCCATCACCCCAGCGATACCAATTGCGACATATGCTACACTGTCAATGCAGCCAATCAGTAAAAAAAGGGGGGGAGGGTGATGAAAGCAGACGAACATACCACATAATAGGGTCAGCCCGCATTGCACAGGTTGGTAGCCATCACAAACCACAGAAGCACATCAGCACCACATTGACACCGGCAAGATGGAGGATAGGGAGGGGGAATGAAAGGCATGGAGCAGACAATAGCAAGAGTGTCTCTGACATAAGAAATGTAAGCAACGAGACTGCATAAGGATGAGTATTGAGCAAGGGAAGGTGCAGTGAGGTTGGCATGTACCATAAAACACAAAGGGAATGGACATACATTGAATACACTAGTTGAGTGGGCATTCCTGGAGGAAAAGAGTGGACAGAGAGGCAGGAAAAGGTAAGGGAGAAGACTGGTAAAAAGAAACAGTCTAAGTCGAGTCCTCTTTTATATGTCTGGGGCGATAGGGCGCAGTCAGTAAGGCAGCAAGGAATACATCCCAGGGAGAATACAAATGCGGCATCACCTGCAAAGCGAGCAGCCAGTGATGTCAATGTGATCAAGTACCAAATGAGATAGGAAGAGATGTACCTGTGAGAACATCAAGTAGAACTGCAGAGCATGTTATGGGCATGCACATTTGCTGGGCGTGCATCAGCAGAGACTTGAGGGACAAGAATTGGTCATTATTGATATGGGCAATCGCCAGTTGCAACGGACTGGATGTCAAGAGGTGATTGAGCAGGGAAGCAGTGGGATGCCAACTAGGTGGGTCAAGCATGATTATTGGGCGATCACAGGTGGTGGGGCGGTCACTGCCACAGGATGGCAAAGTGAAGATGCGGCAGGACAATGGTTCAATGTTCAATCTCCGCTCCAATGTGTGGCTGAAGATTCGGACTGGTCGGACACTCGGACGTTCGGAAAATTCAACTCCCAGGTGTCCTCCAAAAAGCGGATGCTCACGTGCACAGTCACATGACCGAATAGCTATCACATGACATGAGCCATTCAACGCTTTACATAAACCTTTGTTGGAACGGCGCGACGATGCTTCCTCCCGCCGTTGTCGAACAGCAAGCCAAGCTCGGCGTCTCCGCAGAGGAAAGCAAGGCCCAGCGTCTAAAGCGACAACAAGCCCGCTTTCGTGATCGCGGCGGGTCGGTGTCCCCTTCTTTTTGTTCGTCATGTCGTGTGCATTGACGTGAAGCCCAGGGTTTTCGTACCCTCCAAGTCGAACCCGCTTGTCGACATCCTTCTTGCGCGTACTGTCTCTGGTGAATCGCCCTCCAAGGCCCCTCCAAAGGATGTCGCTACAAAGCGTCTTTCGTCTGCAAAGGCTCGTCAGGCATCACCAACGCACACAGCAGGCGCCGTCCGCGTCACAGAGGAAAGCCAGGCTGTAGCTGGTTCGTCACATTATCTCATATCCGAGTTCATGGCTTGAGAATGCATACAGGGAGCTCTAGGTCAAAACCGGCAGCGTCCCGGAAGCGGAAGGCGAAAGTGATCGACACACAAGGTGAGATTTGGCTTTGCTTGTGCTTAATTTTGACGTTTATAGACTTGATTTGCAATGCTTTCAGCAGACACTGTCACAAAGCCCGCTCCGAAGCGCCGTGGCAGGCCAGCGAAAGGCAAAAAGAAAATCCCGGGTACGTCCCCCTTTCCACCATGTGTCCTAGTACCCTGAGATTTCATTACTGCGGACCCAGAGTCTGACACGGAGCAGCTTCCTTCTAACACCAACCCCGGGCCCGTGTCGAAAGCAGAAGGTAAACAACGTGACGCTGCCCCATCCACCTCGGGCGGAAATCGGAAAACCAAAGCGAAATCGAAACCCTTAAAGGAAGTGGTGGAGGTGCTCGCTTCAGGCATGT
The DNA here is from genome assembly GCA_003316195.1 of Neoboletus brunneissimus. NCBI lineage: Eukaryota > Fungi > Basidiomycota > Agaricomycetes > Boletales > Boletaceae > Neoboletus > Neoboletus brunneissimus. Next base: position 27,038 of record QFEL01001871.1, on the reverse strand, counting down.
ATTTGACTCTTGATACGACTTTTCGTACTAATATGCACGCATACAGACGATGACCAGACGCTTGTAGACGTCCCCCATAAAGTCAAATCCAATACTAAGAAGAATACACGATACGAGGATGGTGCCGAAACTGACGACGATGCACCGATTGTCAGGAAACGGGCTATACCTCACGTAGACGATTCGAAATCATCCGATTCAATGACTGCCACGCGCGTCAAGACAGAAAGGATTGGGAAGAAGACATTGGATAATGGAGGGGAGAGGTCGCAAGATGGAAAGTATTCCAAAACAAATGCAAAGAAACGGTTGGTACAGCGTGACGACGACGACGACAATGACAATGTAGCAGTACCTCCCGCTAAGAAAGGAAAGGCCGCGAACTCGACATCTGCGAAACCCAAGGGTGACATCAGGCCCAAGCCCACGCCCGGGTCGCATACAACCAAGGACGCCAAAAGTGGGGATCCCGAAGCCACGGGTAAAGGCATTGTCGAACCAGTAGAAGACGACGACGACGATCGACCTCCAGAGTGTGTCTTCAAACCGAAGAAACGGAAAAAGGAGGAGGATAACTACGACGACCGGCCTCGGAAAGCTGTCAAATTCTCCGAACCAGCGTACGTCCTCCAGCACACCACGAACGATTCACACTGACGAACCTGCGATCTAGTCCTCCCCACTCATCGTCGCAAAAGTTGAAGGAGAACCAGTCCGACAGGAAACACAGGAGTGTGGCCAAGTTATGCGTCGAGGATGAGCCTGATGATGCACTGCGTTCGAAATTGACCACAAAGCAGCCTTCCCGTGCAAAAACCTCGAAAGGTCCCCCGCGTGAGGTACTTGAGCGGATCAAGGCGAGTGCAGCACGACATTTGCGATGTGCAGACAGCGAACCAGATGAGCTGGACTGTCTTTCGTGAGTGTAGGGGAGGACGTGGACAACACGAACCCCAAGGCTTCAAGTCACGTCTTGGACGTCTGGCTGGTGGACGTGCGCGCAGCGCTATTGTGCGTCTTAGTTGTAGCGCATCTCGTCTGCTCCCTGGTCATTTCAGACTATCGTTATCACGCCCCCACCACAGTCCCTATGGCGTTACGTCCAAACGTCGTTCTCAAGCACCACACGCGATGCGAGGTCGGCATATGACCGGGAACGACATCTACACTACCAAGGATCCGATCCTTGTATTTGTCCTGGATTTTTGTTATGTATGTATTGCTATCAATCTAAACTTGTCTTGTGCTTGGCCAAGTGATGGGTCATTTGAACTCGCGGTGGATAACATACGCATTTTGGTCCAGCGGCAGGAAATCCAAACGTTGGGTTTGCTGTATACAAGTTGGGTGATGGATTGAATGAATTGGATTGACGTGAACGCATAACCTCCAGCCTGCTCCTTGCAATGAAGCTAGTATGAAAATCTACAGAGCAAAGCAAAAGGGAACTAGAGTATGTAGTGATAGCCTTACAATAAATAGCAATACGAGGAAAAAGCCCCCCCCAAAAACGTCCACGTCGACATAACTCAATCATGCACCTCATCCAGTCCGTTCGCCACCCTGATCGCATCTGGATCCCACCCCGACTCCTCACTCCGGTGCTTTAATCTCGGATCGACTGTCGTATGCTGCTGCTGAGGCGGCGTGATGGGCGTCACGCTCACCGATGTGGGCGGATGAACGTGCGAAGACACGCCTTCCATCGGCGACGGATCGTGGTCCGCTTCGTCCGACGAATGTTGCATGTCCATGTCCGCATCGCCGTCAGGTCCGTGGTAGTGATCGTGATCGCCATCCTCACTGTCGGAGCCGAGATCCATCGCTTGCTCGACAGACATGACCATCTCGGTGTCTTCTCCATCCCCGTCCCCGTCCTCGCCGTCTCCGTGCAGATCCGGCGACGGCACGGACCCCGAAGGTTCATGCCCATTTCCACCTCGGTCCCGATTGCGGTCTTTGTGGTGTGACGATGAGGGTTTGGACGGGCTCTGTTTGGACTTGGATTTTTCGAGTTTGCGAAGGACCTTGGTGATGTACTCCTTGGCGAACTTTTTGATCTTGGTGACTTTCTCGTCCGATAGAGCATCCAGGCGACCTTCTTTATAAGAAGAAGATTTCTTCTCCTTTTCGGAGATGATATGGGTCAGCTAGGCAACAAAAGTTCGAGTGAGTCACAGAACTATACGTAAGTGAGTGGCGAAGCAACGGACCTCCTTGGCATACTTCTTGAACACGTCGTTCTCCATCTTGCCCGCATACTTGCTCATACATTTGACCACTACGGCGCCTACAAGCTTCAGCAACCTCTTCTCCTTATTCGCCTCCCTCTCTTCCTTTGACTCTGGCTTTTTCGACGCCTTTGGCTTCTTCCTCACCACTTCAGGAGGGGGTTCCACTACTGCAGCAATAGCAGCCAGTCGCGCTGCCTCGGCTTCAGCTGCAGCATTCGCAGCGGCAATGATATTCGCAATCTCTTTCTTTCTTGTTTTGGCCTGGGGATCGACAGGGGGTTCCGGCGGGAACATGTGTCCCTGTGATGCCTGTGGCGATGGTATAGGCATCCCGGGTTGTGGCACAGGCCGTGCTGCAAGCTTGAATTGAATATCGTCGCCTTCTCGACGCGTTTTCTTCAGAGGTCGATTGTCGTCGTGCGACTTGATGATGATGATGGATGGTGTCTCCGGGACTTCTTCCTCGCCATTCTGGGAACAACGTACGTGCAACGGTTGAGCGATTGGGTGTAAAATGAGGAGGAACTACGCACTGCCTTGAGACGCTTTGGTATACGGTAAGCTACCTCGAGGGAATCCCAATATTCAAGAAGCTAAGATGTCTGATGTTAGCATACATGGCTTCACTATAGATGACATGAACGGACCTTCAACGCCAAGGATTTCATACGCTCGTTCTCCGACTCTGCGCAGACTTGCACCGGAATTCTGATCTTGGAATCGTCGACCTTGTTCCGCTGAATAAGAGGCCACTTGACCATGGCTTCGAGGGCCTTTAAGAAATGAACCCTGAACGACCCTGACGAAGCTCAGAGAAGACGGGAAACGCACAAGAACGGTGACCTCCAAATCCTTGGCATGATCTTGAAGTATATTCGTCATGAGACTAAACCCACGCAGTCGCATGATTTGACGCAGAGCTGCCTCGTTCTCCGTGATCTTGCGTAGCCCAAGTCAGTTGATGCGCTAGCATTGGATGGCGATGACGTAGCGTACCTTTATTCGGGTGAGAAGCTTGGAAAGCACTTTCTTGCTCTGCGTCTGCCGGATTGCCTGTACGACCTTTGGAATATCCTTTTCGACCAGAGGTTTGAGTTCGGGCTGTGAGGAAGCGCCGCTGAACAAACACAGGATGAGGAATCAAGGCATGGGGAAATACCATATAATCCTCATCAAGCTTCCTGCCTTTTCTTCTCTTGTTTCCCTTGAGTCCTAGTGTCTCTACTTCATCGGTGATTCCCAGAGCTGCAAAGCCGAGATACGGTTCAGATTGCGGAGAGCTGAAAAGAGAGACACGTACCGTCAAGAAGGATATCGTCCATGCCACCGATATCTGTCTGAGTTTTACCGCCAAGGAAGCCCACGCAGTTCGGTTCTCCACAGTAGCAAGGTTGTGCATCATGTCTTGCGTTTACGAGGCACTTAACCTTTGGCATGTACATAGAATTCTGAAGTAGAAGTATAGACGTACCCGTATCGGTCTACGTTGTAGTTGAACGTCAATTCCTCATCCTTCTTGATACACCGACTTGCAAAGATGCCCATCCGGACACGCTCGCCTACCTGCCACTTGGCAACGTAACAGTTCGGGTTACAACTATGATTCGCGAAGCGGCCAATGCCGCCTCTTTTGGTCGCATCAATGTACTGAGCCACAGAGAAGCACACGGATGAGCGAGGTGCCGAGAGAGGAAATGGGAGGATTCACCTCATCTTTTTGTAACATCATGAAGTAAAAGTGCTTGATACCTTCTTCGGCATATTCCCGCATGCGTTTCATAAAGGATGGATGAGAGACCACTTCGCCGATGTATTCATAGATGAACGCATCCCTGTCATGTCCCATGCGAATCGTGAATTGTTTTCGAATGATAGGAGTATAGTATGAAGATACCTTGATAGATCAGAGACAGCCCGTAACCCAAATCCTTTCTTTTCCGTCAATACGATCTCGATGTTGGCGTACTCCTTTCGTTGAAACCTAGATTTACCAGAAGCCGTGGAAAGAGATTGGGATAAGCATCATTCCGACGGAGATGAGGCAAGAGGCACAAGAGATGTACCCACCGTTGGTTCTGGCAATGGGCCCGACACCGACAATCGTCTGGTAGACACTCTACCTGCGTGAGCCGATTGATGCAATCTGAGCCCTGCCCGCATGCATCCAACGGGTCATCCACGCCTACAACAGCGAAAAGACGCCCAACCGCATACACACCACCAGAAGGCAATCGGTTACTACGTATTCAAAACTACCACTATGAAGAGACCGTAAGACTGACCATGCTCATACACACAGTCGCATGTCATGCTCTCCAGAGCCTCTCGTGAGCGCCCAAGTGTGTTGTATTGATAGTGATTTTCGGAGAGCTCGATAAAGGTTGCTCGAGCGTCCTGCTCTGCACGGGGAAGGTCGCCTATGAGCTGAGGAGGAGCGCGTTTGGGCTTCCCGTTTGCGGGGGCCGGTGTGGTTGATTCTGACTTTTCTCGCTTGAGTAGAGGGGGAGGTGAGGGTTCGGTCTTGACGGATGGTGTCTCAGGTGGGGGCTTGACATCGTCGAGGTCTTCGAGTTTTGGCGGAGGGTCTACTGGTACTTGCTCGTCTTCCCCCTTGATATCGTGGGTCAGTACTGGAGGAATAGACGGACTCTGACGTTGAGAGGGAGGTTCGGACATGGTGGCAGAGGAACGAATGCACCACGCTGGTCAGTGACAGTGGGAGCGTTGGGTCAACGACAAAATGAGTAACGATATAGCAACTAGCGCAACGTCGAGCACGACAGCGACGCTGGCGACGGCGTCAGCACCAGAAACGACATGGAAATGAAGCGACGAAGACACAGACCTTGTCCTTGTATGAGGTGGCTCCTTGCAGGGAGGGGCCGCCCACCTAGTCCGAGCGCGTCCAAAGCCTGACGAAAACGTCAACCTAACCGTCAAATGGCGCTCGCGTCGACCTCAAAAAAGCGAAAGCGCGGTGACAACGAGGCCAAGGTCTCGTTCGCGCTGTCTAACCAGCCAAAATCACAGCTGGGGCCTGTCCTTGGTGAGTAACCGAAACGCTTGCTCGTGGTCGTGCAAGGTTAAAGTGTCCGTCGCCACCACAGCCAACTTTCCTGCTATCAAACCACCTCAGTCCATCCCGTTCGACTGTTATCAGACGGAAAAGGCCGCCATCGATGGGGACACGCAGTTTGCAGAGCTGCCCACGTTGATTGCCGGAGAGACAGATGCCGTCGACTTTTTCTCTTCCTCAGAAAGTCGACATGCATCCGTTGGATCTCGGTACGTTTCCAGTGATTCTGCTGCATATTCATCTCGCTCAACCGTGCTTGCGTCCAGGTATTTCGTTGCGGTGCATAATAAGCGCACCAAGACAACGACGATTCGCGAGGCACCCCTCCACATCCTGACACACCAAGTCAAGGCTCTCAAGTCTCTCAAGCCCGCAGAGATTTCTAACTTGCAGCGCCTTGAGGCACGCGCCGCCCTGGGCGAGTCCTTCGGTACCAAAAAGGCCAAACAAGCCATCAAGGCCCAAGAGCGAAACAAGGTGGATGTTTCCGCGATGGAGACAGTTGCAGATCACCTGCAGGAGAGAATTCAACAGAATACACAAGCTTTGCCTTCTAGAGGTACGTTCCCAATCATTCTATTGCAAGGATCGGGGTGATTGAGACACATTCGGCAGAGGAAGCTCAAGCAACGGCTGACAGTACGCGCCTAGTGCCTTCATACAACCCTGACGCCGAGACTCCGTCCGAAATCTACCCCTTGCACAACGTCATCCCAGAAGCGGAATGGAAGACCCTATCACCCTCGGCGATCATACAAGCTAGTTCCGGCAAGGAGCGAAAAGCCCTCCTTACATATCAACGATCAAACTGGGTCAACCAACACTTAAACCTCGTTTGTTCTTCCCCTTCCCTGAGTAAGATGCACATGTGAGTTGTTCTCGGCTTTTGTCCGTGATCCACGGGTACTGATATGCTCCACGTCACGATCAGCAAAATCCTTATGTACATCTCCATCATGATGTCCTTCCGAAACCTAACCATCCGTAAATTCGAAAAGTCAACCGTCTATGATAAACTGTCCGCTGTCCCTTCCATCATAATCGACGGCCTTATGTCCAGATTCACAGAAACTCCGAGAGGGTCAACAGAGTCAGGAGTCTTCTTAATTCGGGAGCAGAGTCTTACTGAATCCCGCTGTCTAGACCACAGTCGACTTCTCAAACAGAGACACTGTTGCTCACGCATATGTTCGCACTATGTCTTCGCGTGGACGACTATGCAACGGACACGACGCTTATTGCACATGATCTGAGTCAAAAAGTAACCACGTGCGTCACCATATCGGTACGGAGATCTTTTCGAGTTACTCATGCGAATTCCCGCCGTTAGGATCAATGGATTATTCAAATCATTAGGTTGTAAGATCAGCAAGTTAACCACGCAGGATCTTAAGCGACTCGGTCTTCCCGACAGTGCTGCAGAGCCGAAGAGGGCCGTACTCGGCACGCCATTGCAGTTCCCGAAGCCACGAGTCAAAAGACGTGCGTGAGGAAGGTGGGAGGCAATGCCTTGCACGTTGTGTCTGCTCGCTGATACTGTATCTTCATCAGGAGTAGACGAATAGCCCGTTACATGTATACGATTCCATTACTACAAAAAAGTACGGATACATCCTCTTCGCTGATTCTCTCCCTCTACATCCCCTGCATAATCAATTTCTCGTAGCTACTCGATGCTTGACAATGGATACCGAAATAGATGAGGCTAGGAGAATCAGCGCATGTGCAGCACATGGCATGTCTTCCGAATGCGTTCCCAGGCTGTCATCCCCTTCAATGAGCCAGAGGGGTGGTTTCCAGCATGAAATTCTGACCTGAGTGATTATCAATGAACACGAGGTTACACATGTATATGTTGGTTGCTGGGGGAGCTCACTCGTCTCTCAAACCACTTCGTGCCCAGAAATCATTGGGGAACCCAGCATATGGGGGAGGTAATTTGTTTGGGGGTACTTGATTCCTGTCAGTCAAATTCTCCTCCAAACAAACCAACTCTGCTGATGCTCCTCCCTAGGGACATTTCCCAAATCCACAAACTGGTTGATTCACTATCAGAGCAAGTTGTCCTGCTTTGAACTGTGGAGTGCTCCCCTTGGTAAAGTGCCTGGTCTCTTCTACAATGTGTTTCGGGCCTTTAGTTGGGGGCCATGGGCTTTGAAGGTGGTGGTAGGGACACAGACCTAGCAGCTCTGAAGGTTAAAGTGGAGAAGTGCAGTGTGGTTGGGGGTGGGTAATATTGGTGGGATAAAACAAGCCCACTACAGTAGAATTGCTCATAATGCATACAAGTTATGCAGCAAGAGAGTAATGGATTATTAGATACTGTATATGCAACACCAACACAGGATGTGTCATACTTTGTGACTATTTTGTGACCAGTGTGACACGGCCAGTGGAGCAAATAGAATATTAGAAAATATGCTACACTATGCTAGTATAGAAATTGAACTTGTCTAGAATGGACTGCTTTGCATTGAGGAATTTGTCTTGCTGCAATGTTGCCTGAAATTTACATACAGAGCTGACAGGACAGGGAAAGTGAAAAAAATGGAATCACCATACTACATATGATACATACATTCCTCTTTGAGCTGCTGATACAGTTGCATCAGATTCATGTGTGTGAGAATGAAATAACTGACTTTTTATCAACATCACCTTCATTATCAATTTCAATCACCTCTTTTTCCTGCACCATCTTTACAAACCTGTTTTGCAATTCCTTCCACACTTTCATCAGACTTAGTGTTACAACTCACTTGGCCTCCCCTATCTTTTTCTTGCTCATTCTGTGTTCAACCTAGATAAGGTGACCATAGACTTTAAGAGAGCTCTACAATGAAAAAAAAAAGAAAACAGAGGCAGAGGTGTTGAAGCTAGCAGAGTGGCTGTTACAACTCAGCCTAGCCCCTATCCCTTTTTCAGCTTCACCCCTGTTGCACACCTGTGAGAACCTGCCTCACATTTGTACCCTGGCCCTTGTTCTTGTCCCTCCTTGTCTAGGGAGGCTGTCATCATCCCTAATATGTTGCCCTTGCTTGGTTCTACATCTAGACCCCACTTGGAACCTTCATCTCCACCTATGTCCCTACCTCCAAGTTACCTCCTCTGCCCTACCCCATTCCCATGCCTATCCAAGAACACCCTCTCGCCCTGACACTGTGGACCTTCACAGGTCACATCTGGGGATCTTCCCCATCACTGTCTTTGTGTTACAACTCGCCTAGCCCCTGTCCTTTTTTGGCCCTAGCCCCTGTCTCACACCTGTGAGAACCATCTGTACACCTGTACCTCGCCCCTCGTCCTCATTCCTCCTCGCTTAAGGAGACCGTTAATGTCCCTAATGTGGTCCCTTGCTTGGTCTAATGACTAGACACCACTTGGACTTTTTGTCCTCCGCCCTCGCCCCATCCCGAGTTACTTCCTCCGTCCTACCCTCCGCCATAGACCCGTTTCCATGCCTATCCAGGAATGCCCTACTCCCTTGTCACCTTGGACCTTCACTGGTCACATCTGGGGATCTTCCCCATCACCGTCATTTGTCCATGCATCTGCCTAGGATCTCCCCCTGGCGCCCTCGTACGCTTTCTCCCTCTTCTCGTTCACCTTGTAGACTTTCATTTACCTTACCACTGGTGCTATCGGCACCCCCGTTACCCTAGTCATACGTCCACCGACGTCATCCTGTAGTATTTCCTTTCGCCCCGCTTACATGGCCCCTACCCTCGCTTATTTCACACCTGGCACTTTAGCTTGCGCGTCCTTTTGATGGCCCTGCCCTTTGCCCACACCATTGACTCACATTCGGGCTCCTCTTGATTTGTTTACTTATATACTGGACCTCTTAGCATACTTATTCCCTATCTTCATCTTGCCTGGTATCCCCCTAGTACCTCGCACCTGGTACCTTGTACCCATGGACTTCCCCTAGCATTGTAGCACTAGTACTTCGCTCCTTATGCCAAATGTCCACCTCTTTGATGATCTTCTACTGCTGTCTGGCACCCCTGTCAGGACTTCCTCGATTAGAAGATCCCACCAGGCCTACGTCCCAGCTACCCGGTTGGAACGTAACACTTTGCTCTGTATATCTCCCTGGGATCTCTCCCTAGGGTTTCCCCATATGCTTTCTCCTTTGTCTTTTTACTTTGACACTTCATTACTG
>QFEL01001871.1:0-17546 GCA_003316195.1 Neoboletus brunneissimus | reverse complement strand
CCTACCACGGGTTGGCCGACCTCTATTAAGGATCTGTTCGCCAGTGGCTAACAGGATAGCAGGGGGGTAATGTTACAATTCATTCGTACGACTACTCTTTTTCCTTACTCTACAACACATTCTTCTCACCCATGCCTTCTCCTTCGACTTGTCCTACTGTGACTCATCTTACCATGACTCATCACTGGTCTCTACCAGTGCCTATTCATCTTAAACTCTAAACTTACACAGCCTAGCCCAGGTTCTCTTTCAAACCCTTCCCCTCCACTCTGGGCAGCACCTCTTTCATCTCCGCCTTTCATCTCCAAATACTGCCTCCGTTTCCCTCTGTTCCGTGCCCTTGCTGTAGTACCCCCGCTCGGACACCATGTGCACCTTTCCCCCTCGCCCTGTACTTACCATCTCTGACTTGGTCTGTGCACAGTAGGGTACACTATTTAAACCACTAGCTAGTACCCCTGTACTCTAGCTTAGCTTCCTGAATATACTCCTAACAAGCTCACCTTTGTGCAATTCACTTTCACCTGTCACTGGACCAGTTAAGCCTTTTGCATCCTTTGTACTCGACAACAAGGCTTTAGACCTGAGTCGACTAGGGCCTCAGACCTTCGATCCTTGCCCTCACCTGTGTCCCAGCCCATAGGCAATCCTTCGCTCTCCCCTCGCGTCTTCGACTTGAGCTGCCACCTTCGGGTCTATGGTCGTCCATTCCTGGTCGAACCGTAACAAAAGTCATAACCAGAGCTGTGCTCCTAAGTGAGCACAGGCACGGAAGGGAAAGAAGAGTGGAACTAATACTAAATAAGAACAAGAGGCTAACATTATGGAATGGAGGTCAATCTATAGAGCTAGAAACAAAGGGTCCAGAGTCCCGGAGTTGCGTCTCAAGTGAGAACACACCGGAGTTCATATATACACGAGTGGAGTTGTGCACAGGGTACTGGAGTTGGACTTGGAGCGAAATATGGGATATGACAGTATCCCCCTCTTAGGCCTGAACCCCTGAAGGCCAAGGTGAGGTACAATGTGGAGTGGAGAAAAAATTGGAGTCTGAATTTTGCGTTGATCGCACCTGGGGGTATAAAGTCCAGTAAATGCTGTCCGTAGGTCTTTTCCTCAAACCACCATGTCTGAAATCAACAACATCAAAACCTGGTCTGACAAACGACTTGCGGAGTGTGCGGATGATGACAACAACGTCTGTGCTGCCAAGTTCGCTGAGTGGCGGCAACACATGAAGGAGTGAAAGGCAGAGGAAGTGTGGAGGAAGGCGGAGGAGGAGGCGTGGCGCAAGGCAGAGGCAGAAGCAGAGGAGAGGCGCAAGGCAGCGCAGGCCGAGTGCAAGAAGGCGGAGGCGGCAGCAAGGGAAAGGGTAAGTCAAAACATGTTTACGTGTTGTGCACTGACCATCCGTCACAGGCAGAGCAAGTCTGAGTGGAGCAGAGCTCCAGCAAGGGCAAGGGCAAGGGCAAGGGGAAGGCGATGGAGCTGCCAGAGTGCGCTCGCTGCACGGACCGTGGGATTGAGTGCGAGCTCAGTCCTGGTAAGTCCACATCCTGCGTGGCCTGCATTAATGGGAAGGTCAAGTGCGAGAGGCCCAGGGTGGAGAAGGTGGTGCGGCGACAGAGGAGGGCAGTGGAGGCATCTCCGCGTGGAAACAAGAAGAGGGCGCGGACGGAGGCAGGGCCCAGTGGAGTGAAGGGGGTGCGCAAGGTGAGCTCGGAGGTAGTGGAGGGCCCTTCGCAGGTCACAGAGGAATTCCATGAACTGCTGAGGGCCATATGTAAGCAGTTGGACTGCCAAAACAGGCTGCTGGAGCAGCTCGTGGAACTCAAGGCGGAGAAGGTGTATGGGGTGGAGATGGAGGACAAGTCGGAGGAAACAGAGTCCTTGGACCTGGAGTTCAAGGAGGCGGAATTGGAGGGGACAGAGTTCAAGGAGTTGCGGAAGGAAAGGATGGTAGCGGAGGCAGCAGAGGATGAGGAGATCAGAATGGCAGCAGAGGCGGCGGAGGATGAGGAAGAGGATGGAGAAGGGAGTATGGAGGAAGAGGGTGAGTCCATAGTGTAGAAAATGTTTTGTTTTTTTCCTCGTCCTAATACAACTGTTCCTGTTACGTTTGTACGTAACAGGTGACACAACTCATGTCTGCTAAATCCCGAGTGGACTTTCCAGAAGCCTGGAGCTAGGTCTCTGAGGCAGTATGTCACAGGGGGCATTACTTCCTAGCGAAGGGATAGGGGAGTGAGCTGAGAGAAGCGAGGCGAGGCCGGGGATATGCGATCTCGGAACTTGTAGACACGAAGTAATGTGTAGATCAAAGTTACCATACACAAGGACGCTATGTGCTATTTATAGTAAAGGTTCAGGGCCCGCTCGGTGGTACTAAGTATGGGGGAACTACGAGGTAGCATACGAGAGAATGCTACCGAGGAGGTATTGAGTCCGTGGCCAATGGAATAGTGATCAACCGGGAACAATAAGTAATGAGGATTGGCACTGAGAGGTGTCACGGGAGAAGTAGAGAAAAGGGTCCAGGCTTACGTCCTCACCACTGGGTCCATGCCAAAAGCTTCCGCGAAGGCAGTGTTCCATACTGCCTCGTCTCCTAGCGTCATTAGCACATCTTCCCACTCGTCGGCCTCCGTGATCGTGGGAAGGGATGTCCCTTGGTCGGTCACGTGAGTCATACTCGTAACAGTTCCTTGGTTCACTGTGCGGAGTGAGGTCCAGGCTTATCTGGATACCGGAGATGGAAGTTGTGGACAAGTTCGGAGGCGTGACCAAGTTCTGTGGCCAATAACCAAGATGTCTTGTCGTTGGTGCCTTCGTAGCCGGACCATTACACCAAGTAAAGCAACTTACAGTTGCACCTTCATTGATCTATCTTGGAGTTGAGGATCTTGGAGATCTCGAACTCCAGTTCTCTGTCTACTTTGATCAGAGGTGGCGGAGGTTGTATCCTATTTGGAATAGTATTGGGCACTGAGGGTTCTAACTGTGAAATGTGGAACATGGGGTGAACGGATTTCATGGATTCCGGGAGTTGGAGTATGAAGGAGTGCGTGCCTGCTTGTGCGATGATATTGTATGGTCCTAGGTTTTTCTCGGAGAGTTTCTTGGAGGGCCAAGTCAAGCGGAAGTACTTTGCCTTGACAAAAACCTGGTCACTGACTTTAAAGTCTGGTGCCAGAGTTCACTTGGCATCCATGGGTCCTTGGTATCGCTTTTGGGCAGCAGCCATCTCTTCACAGAGGAATTCATGGAGGGAGTCGAGATCTACGGAGTAGTCTCGTGCCTTGGCGGAGGTGAGATCACACTTGGGGTGGACTGTGATATTGGGGTGATAGCCTTTGTTAGTGAAGAATGGAGAAACTCCAGTAGTAGCACTCGGAGCATTATTGTATGCAAACTCTGCTAGAGGCAGGAGCTCGGACCAGTTGTCTTGCTGGTAGTTGCAATACACTTGAAGATACTGTTCCAGGGTTTGGTTCATACATTCTGTCTGACTGTCTCCCTTGGGATGGTAACCAGAGGTGAAATGAAGACAGATATCGAGGGCTTTCCCAAGTGAGTGGAAGAAGTGAGACATGAACTCTGAACCTCGATCGGAGGTGATGTGAGAGGGAACTCTGTGCTTAGAAAAGACATGGAGTAGGAAGAGTTTGGCTAACTCCGGGGATGTGACCATGTTGTGTGTCGGGATGAAAATACATTGCTTGGAGAGTCGGTCCACGACAACAAGGATGGCGGTGTATCTGGAGGAAGTGGGGAGTTGTTTGATGAAGTCCATGGAGATGGAGTTCCATGGCTTCTTGGGGATGGGGAGTTGTTTTAGCAACCCATAAGGATGGTGCCTTGGGACCTTCGTGCGAGCACAGGAGATACAGGAGGAGACGTATTCTTTGACAAGGATCCTGATACCTGGCCATGTATATTCGCGGTGAATGAGTTCCAAAGTCTGGTTCTGACCAAAATGTCTGGAGAGGGGATGATCGTGTTTGTACCAGAGGACTTGGAGTCGCAGGTTGTTGGCATCAGGGACATAGATATGGTTATCTAGACGGAGGAATCCATCTGTATCAACAGACCAATGAGAGTTGGGGGAGTTTGGGGTGGACATATGGAGTTCGGCCAGTGGGTCGGAGGGGAGTGCGGAGATGATGTCATTGTGGAGTTGTTTGACATTGAACAAGGTGCTAGCCCAGAGTACCGGAGCTGCGAGGTAGGATGCTTGGAGGGACGACACGAGCTGTTCCTGGGTGAAGACTGGGCGGAAATTGTGGGGATTGACGCGAGCATAGTCCTTATTCCCCTCTTTGGGATAGACATCCCAGCATCTAGTGAGGGCATCAGGCTTTGTGCCAAGGTGCCCAGGATGAAAACAGATGACCATGTTGAACTGGGAGAGGAACTCCAACCACCAGGCTTGACACTGGGTCAGGAGTTTGGATGTAGCGAAATACCCCAGGTTCTTGTGGTCGGTGACGACGTCAATCGGAGTACCGGAGCCTTCAAGGTAGTGACACCAAGTCCGGAAGGACTTGTGAATGGCGAGAAGCTCCTTATCGTGGGTATCGTAGTTGAGCTCCAGAGCAGATAAAGTATGAGAGTAGAAGGACACTGGCCGGATTTCATCATCCGGACAACAGATGGAAAGGATACCGGCAATGGCATAATCTGATGCGTCAGTTTCTACAATTATAGGAGCATCAGGGACCCAGTGAGTGAGGATGGGAGCTGTGGTGAAGGCTTCCTTCAATCTCCAGAAGGCAGAGTGACAGTTGTCGGAGAAACTCCATTGGGTGCCTTTGCGAGTTAGACAAGTCAAAGGCACTACAATCTCAGAGTAATTGTCAATGAAATGCCAATAAAAGTTTGCAAATCCGAGGAAGGATTGAATATCCTTTACTTTCCAAGGCTCCGGCCATTCCTGAATGGTTTTAACTTTTTCGGAGGACATGGTCAGACTGGAGGGCGACATATAGTAGCCAAGGTACTTGGTGGAATCAGTGTGGAATTCACACTTCTCGGGTTTTGCGTAAAGGCTGTGTTTGCGGAGTCTATGGAGGACTTCTCGGACATGCTCCTTGTGGGAGGCCTTGTCCTCGGAGTAGATCAGAATGTCGTCTAGGTAGACTATGATGCAGACATGTAGCAAATCAGCGAAGATGGTATTTACAAACCACTGAAATGCTGCAAGGGCATTAGTGAGACCAAATGGCATTACTAGCCACTCATATGAGCCATAGCGCATCTGGAAGGACGTCTTCCATTCATCTCCCTTGGCGATACGGACTAAGTGGTAGGTGTGCTGGAGGTCGATTTTGGTGTAGATTTTGGTGTGGCTCGGAGCATCCAGGAGGTCGGAGATGCGGGGAAGTGGATAGTGGTCTTTCTTTGTGATTTTGTTGAGTCCTCAAAAGTTGACGCAAAGATGGAGGGAGCCATCCTTCTTGCAGGCAAAGAGGACTGGAGTGGCATGAGCGGAGGAGGAGGGACAAATGAACCCCATTGCTAGGTGCTCATCGAGGAAGGTCTGGAGTGAGCCAAGTTTGGAGGGAGAAAGGGAGTACATGGTGCCCAATGGGGGAGAGGCTCCTTCCTCCAGATTGATCTTTAGATTGTATTCACGATGCAGAGCGAGCTTGAAAGCCCTGCTCTTGCTAAAGACATCAGTGAAGTCATGGTAGTCCGGAGGAACTCCAGAGAGATCAATCTGTTCTGGGGGAGTGATGGAGGTGGAGCGGAGATCGCTCTCCTGAGGGCGGAGTTGCAGGCTAAATTGGATGGAGCCCTCAAGGCAGCATGCCAGTGTGAATGCTGGTGCACTGATCAGCGCTATGGGCAGAGCCTTGTGATTGGAGAAACTCAGTGATTCAGGGGGTGTAGGTTCAGCCGAAGGAGGTGAGTCTGGGGGCTGCAGAGGAGAGCTCGGGGGTGCTGGCAAGTGCTGTTCAGGTGAACAGAACGAGATACTGCTCAAAACCCAGTCAATCAACAGATTGTGGTGGGTGAGCCAGTTGTGTCCTAGTACAAGAGAGCAAGCTGAATCCAGCAGAGTGACATAAAATGTCATCAGAGTGATATCACTGGTTGGGAAGCGGATGGAGAGGTTGATGGCTCGGGTTATGGTGTTGTTGGATGTTTCATCGAATAAGCGGAGTTGGAGCAGGGGCACAGGATAGGTGGAAAGTGCATGTTTATTCACAAAAGATGTATTAATGAAACAGTTGGAGGAGCCAGAGTCTACAAGTGCGGGGAAAGGAGTGATCGGATATGATACAAGAGAGATGGAGGGCATAAGTGACTTAGGGTCAGAAAGAGTGGACGTGTTGAGACAGATCTCCTTGGGTGCATGGGTGGGTTCAATGCAACCTCCAGTCCATGCAGAGTCATGGAGGTCGCACTCTATTTTTTTTGCCTCCGAGGTGGAGACCTCCAGTTTGGTTTCCAGAGTTGTGGTTGTCGCTGTGTGACCCTTGGCTGCCTTGGAAGTGGACTTAGGGCAGTCCTTGGCCATGTGGCCGGCTAGACCACAAAACATGCATAACTTGTTGTTGAAGTGGCGTTTGTGCTCATCCACTGTGAGTTTTCCGTCCTTTCCTAACTTGGATGATAGGTCCAGTTTCGGAGCAGCGGAGGTAGAGGTGCCTTTGCCTTTGGAGTCCTTGGAGTCTTTTCCAGAAGGACGAGCGGATGAGAACGAAGGTGCGGATGGTTTGTCAGATGATTTGGACATTGTTACAATTTGTTCATGCGCCTACTCTTTTTCCACTCTATGATACGCCTTTCTCATCTATGCCTCCTCGTTCGACTCATCATGTCATGACTCATTGTGCTGTGACTCGTCACCAGTCCCTGTTGGTACCTTTTCATTTAAACCTTAAACCACACAGCCTAGCCTGGGTTCTTTTTTGAACCCTTCCCCTCCACCCCGGATAGTGTTACGTTCCAACCAGGTAGCTGGCAATGTAGACCTGGTGGGATTTTCTAGTCGAGGAAGTCCTGACAGGGGCACCAGACAACAGTACAGTGACTCCCAAAAGTGTTTCAATGTTTCACTTTAATGGAGTGCATGAAGTGTACTGCAAACACCTGTGGGAATTTCATTTAGGCTTGGTGAGAAAAACAATAGTACATACCATTGGCTGCCTATGGGTGCTTAGATCATGTGATTTGATTCAGAGGAACCAGAGATATGCCTATTTTAACACAGCAACCACATTGGAACAGTTTTGTCACTTTTAATATGAGTAGTGGGATCTTAATAAAACAAGTGGATATGTGCTGTTATTTTGTGCTACAAACAAAGATATACATATAAATATGATGTCTGAGTCCAAATATGTTCTTACACTTCTTGACTTCCAACTGCTATCATCACACAATCTCTCTCTGCTACTCAAAAGAACACTATTCTTTCTCAGCTTGATGCTGGCCAATCTCTTTGCTCTATTGCCTCCTCTACAGGTCTTGGCATTGCTACCATCTCTAGGCTTTGTTCCAAGGAGCATTTTGACCTTCAAAAGTCTACTGGGGGTTGTTCATCCAAACTTTCCTTTACTGATGTTTGGCATGTTATTTGCCTTATCTCTAGTAATAGGGCAGAGAATGTTGTCCAGGTCACCAAATCTCTTTGCACTATCACCAATCAGCCCCTTCATTCTAACACGGTTTGTTGTCACTTGAAAAAGGCTGGTATGAAAGCTGTAGTCAAGTCCAAATGTCCTCTATTTTCTACCAAACATTGCAAGGCTTGCTTGGACTTTGCTTATGCTTATAAAGATTGGACTCTGGAGGACTGGAAGCAAGTTATACTATCTGATGAGACCAAGATCAATCATCTTGGGTCAGATGATTGCAAATGGGGATGGAAAAAGCCAGGAAAGGGGCTTAGTAATAGGTTAGTTGAGGAAACCTTGAAGTTTGGAGGAGATTCTTTGATGTTGTGGGGGTGTATGGCTTGGGATGGGATTGGCTATGTAACCAAGATTGATGGTAGGATGGATGGTGACCTTTACCTTCAGATTTTGAAGAATGAGCTCCAGAATTCTTTGAAGTTCTATAGCCTAAATTCCTCTGATATCATCTTTTAGAAAAATAATAATCCCAAGTATACTTGCAAGAAGGTCAAGGAATGGCTGGAAGAGCAAGAATTCAGAACCATGGTATGGCCTGTCCAATTCCCTGACCTCAATCCCATAGAACATGTCTGGCTTCACCTTAAAAGGAAGCTAGCAGATTATGAGGAGCCTCCTAAGAAAATAGAGGAGTTATGGAGAAGAACTTAGGATAAATGGAATAAGATACCAGTGGAGGTGTGTCAGGGATTGATTGAGAGTATGCATAGGAGGATTGAGGCAGTGCTTAAAGCCAAAGGAGGATACACAAAGTACTAATATATATCAAATACCCTTATCATAATTAAAAGTGACAAAACTGTTCCAATGTGGTTACTGTTTTAAAATGGTCATATCTCTGGTTCCTTTGAACCAAATCACATGATCTAAGCACCCATAGGCAGCCAAGGGTGTGTACTATTGTTTGTCTCACCAAGCCTAAGTGGAATTTCCACAGGTGTTTGCAGTACACTTCATGCACTCCATTAAAGTGAAATATTGGAACACTTTTGGAAGTCACTGTAGAAGGTCATCGAAGGGATGGACATTGGGCAAGATGCGAAGTACAGGTGCTACAACGCTAGGGGAAGTCCATAGGTACAAGGTACAAGGGAGGTACCAGGTAAGATCAAGATAGGGAACAAGTGTACTAGGTGTCCGGTATATAAGTATATGAATCAAGAGGAGCCCGAATGTGGGCCCAGGGTGTTGTTATGATTTTCCTCGGTTCGCGGTACCCGGCCCGGCTCTCCCATATCCGGCCCCCGGCTACACCTCATTTTCCATTCCCGGTCTCGCCCAGACCTCCCTCCGACTGTGTTCTTGTTCGTCGCCCCTGAGCACGGCTCTTACCAGTTCTCTCGGCTATCCCCAGCCTCATGCCTTTCCCCTCGTCATCGCCCCTTGGCTGTATTACCACCGCTGTGTCGCACAGCACGACTCGGTATCTATTCGCAGACTCAGTCTCCCTACTTCTCCCGCGATCCTCTGTGGTCTACTGATCCCGGTTGATCGCCTTCTCATTGGCTCGGTTCCTATCTATTCTCAGTGGCTTTCCACAGACTCTTACTATAGACTCCGGGCTGGTATATTGCTCCCTATTGCTCCCTATTGGTGCCGGTTACCTATTACAGACTCTTCCCCACAGGCACACAGGTCTTCTTTCATTTGGTATATATAGACCCGCCTTAAGCGGATGTACCTTAACTTAGATCTGATCCAAAGTACCTAGCTTCGAACTCTCGGCTGAGAACCTTCTCAGTCAACTAGAGCCGAAGTGACATCACCTCTAGTTCCCCTCCAGTGGTGCGGAAGGAACCCCCTCGTACCCGCGCCGGACTGTACCTCCATCTTGCCTCGGACGCTGAGACCGCTCTTTGCTGAGCGTTCAGTTGCTGGGTGCACGATCTACCTATTACGAGAATGTCTGCCAAGCTTTAGCTGATGGACGCAATCGTAACAGGTGTGGGCAAGGGGCAGGGACATCAGAAGGACGCACAAGCTAAAGTGCCAGGTGTGAAATAAGCGAGGGTAGGGGCCACGTAAGCGGGGTGAAGGGATAACTACAGCATGATGTTGGTAGGACGCATGACTAGGGTGAAGGGTGTGCCGATGGCACCAACGGTAAGGTAAATGAAGAGTGTCAAGGTGAATAAGAACAGGGGAAGAGCATATGAGGGCGCCAGGGGGAGATCCTGGGCAGATGCGAGGACAAATGATAGTGATGGGGAAGATCCCCAGATGTGACCAGTGAAGGTCCGAGGTGACGGGGGAGTAGGGTGTTCCTGGATAGGCACGGGAACGGGTCTATGGTGGAGGGTAGGACAGAGGAGGTAACTTGGAGTGGGGACGAGGGCGGAAGACGAAAGGTCCAAGTGATGTCGAGTCATTAGACCAAGCAAAGGGGTCACGTTAGGGACAATGATGGCCTCCCTAGGTGAGGAGGGATGAGGATGAGGGGCGAGGTACAGGTGTACGGACGGTTCTCACAGGTGTGAGACAGGGGCTAGAGCTGAAAAAGGATAGGGGCTAAGACGAGTTGTAACAGGTAGCGCCCCTTTCATCTCCATTCTTCATCTCTGACTACTGCCCCCGTTCCATTCCATTTCGTGCCCTTGCTGTAGTACCCCTGCTTGGACACCATGTGCACCCCCCCCTGTTATGACTCTCAGGGATGAGGTCTAAAACACTGGCCAGATCCTGCCTAATGACAATACGCTAAAGCCACGCAAATAAAGATGTGAGACAAGATGGAAGTAGCCAAGTTCCAGGTTATAACTGTTAGAGCTCCAATGAGATCACAAGGCAAGAGATGCGCTCAGCCTGCTAGTAACCCCTGAAAGCCAGAAACAAAGTGGATTAGACTGGGGATTCCAGTCGCAAAGTGTCTACTTTATATATGTTACATGAATGGGCACGGACCATGCTTGGCATGGGAATTATTACGAATGTGATGAGTAATGTGAGAGAGATGAGTAAGAAAAGAAGCAGCATGTGAGAGAAGAGCGGAAATTAATAACATGTGCTGATGATGTCATGGATCTAGACCTAATCACATGTGTGTTTCCACGGTCACGTGCATGCATCGATGAGAAGTGAAAGTTTTAGTGATGTGAAAAGTGTTAGGTTAAAAATTGAAAAATAAGGTATATAATATTACACTACCCCCTCTTTAAGACTCGTATTCCAGGCAAGTCCCTTGAAAGTCTACTTTGGTATAGTTTTCATAAGAAGAAAAAAGAGAATTGAAGTCGGAAAGTGTGAGTCCGTGGAGTTTGTGAGGTGCAGAAGGGTTTTGACAATGGAAATCCACTACTGCATCTGGTGTGGTGTTGATAATATTGCTAGATTCCCATGTGCGATCGGTTTCGTCGTAACCCTTCCAATGGACAAGGTATTCTAACTTCCGTCCTTTCATCTGTGAAGCTGCCACATAATCTACTTCAAACTGTTCTTCCCCTTCTTTGTCAATTT
Organism: Neoboletus brunneissimus; assembly: GCA_003316195.1. Lineage (NCBI taxonomy): Eukaryota > Fungi > Basidiomycota > Agaricomycetes > Boletales > Boletaceae > Neoboletus > Neoboletus brunneissimus. The sequence goes on along the minus strand of QFEL01001871.1, from coordinate 6,450 downwards.
CAATTGGGTCAGGATGAAGTACTGGTTGTCCTGGGAGTGTTTCTCTATATGATTTAACCCAGGAGATATTGACTACTGGGTGAACTTTGACCGTCCTCGGTAGTTTAAGTTTAATTGTGTTGGAAAGGACCTCTAGGATCTCGTATGGTCCTATCCATTTTTGTGTCAGCTTCTTCGCGGTATACAAAAGTTTGAGTTTATCCATAGAGAGCCACACTTTTTGTCCTTTTGCGTAATCAGGTGCTTCAGACCAGGTTTTATCCACGGTGCATTGCATCTGTTCTCTAATTTCTTCTAATGCCACCTCTACTTCCTTATGACTTTTCCCCATTTGTTGAGCGATTCTCCTCTTAAATTAGAAACTTTTCCTTCGAAGCCCATGCGGGGGGCGTAATTTTGAGTGATGGCAAAAGGAATTGTTCCTGTGGCGGTAGAGAGGGAATTATTGTGGTGGAATTGCGCCATTTTGATCCAATCCGCCCATTCTTCCTGTTGCTTTGAGACGTAAGTGCAGAGATACTATTCCAATTCCTGATTTATCCTCTCAGTTTGGCCATCAGTTTGGGGGTGGTATGCAGTCGACACCTTTTGGGAAATGCCTAGAAGTTTACATAATTGGATGGTGAAGTCTGAAATGAATTGGGGTCCTCTATTGGAAACTATCGTAGAGGGGAGTCTGTGTATATACCAAACATTGTCTCTGAATAAGATAGCTAGGTCTTTTGAAGAGGTTGTATCGTAACAAGGAAGGAATATAACTTCTTTGGAGAAGCGGTCTACCACTATGCAGATAGCTGTGAAAGAATGAGAAGGTGGTAGTCCTGTTACTGTTACGTTCGAACCTGGGTAGGCCCGAGACATAGACTGGTAAGCGACTTCTTATCAAGGATGTCCTGATGGGGGCACCAGACAACGGAAGAAGGCGATCAAGGGTATTGCATAGGCAGGGTACACGAATACAAGGGGGTATGGCCGGTATGGACAAGGTACAAGTCCAGAGGTAGAACCGGTAAGCTGAAGCTAGAGTACGACTAGCTAGGATCGTCCTGTATATAAGGATAACAAATGAAGAGGAGCCTGAATGTGGGCCAAGGGCATGGGCGAAGGGCGAGGACATCAGAAGGACGCGCAAGCCTAGGTGATAGGTGTGAAATGTCTAAGGTAAAGGCCACGTAAGCGGGGGTGAAGGGGAAAGACTACAGCATGACGTCGGTGGACGCATGACTAGGGCAAGGGGTGTGCTGGCAGCACCGGTGGTAAGGTAAATGAAGAGTAACAAGGTGAATTAAGAACAAGGAGAAAGCGTACGGGGGCACCAGGGGAAGATCCTGGGCAGATGCACGGACAAATGACGGTGATGGGGAAGATCCCCAGATGTGACCGGTGAAGGTCCAAGGTGACGGGGAAGTAGGGCGTTCCTGGATAGGCACGGGAACGGGTCTATGGTGGAGGGTAGGGCGGAGGAGGTAACTCAGGGTGAGGACGAGGACGGGGGCCAAAGGATCTGAGTGATGTCTAGTCGTTAGACCAAGCAAGGGAGTCACGTTAGGGATAGTGACAGCCTCCCTAGGCGAGGAGGGACGAAGACGAGGGGTAGGGTACAGGTGTATAGGCGGTTCTCACAAGTGTAAGACAGGGGTTAGACCGAAAAAGGATAGGGGTTAGGGCGAGTTGTAACAGTTATGAAATCTACAGATAAGTCTTCCCAGGGATGTTTAGCCACGGGAAGGGGCATAAGTTTTCCAGCTGGTGCCTTGGTCTTTCCTTTGGAAAGAGCACATGCTTGGCATCTGTCTACATAGTTTTTAACATCTTTTGTTACACTGGGCCAGGAGAAATATCTAGTAAGAAGATGAATGGTGCATCCTTGTCCGGAATGTCCACCAATGGGGGAATCATGACATAAGTTAAGAAGTTTTATGTGTAAAGATTCTGGTATAAATATTTTGTTTTTGGTATTTTTGAATATTTTTTGTTCTGGGTCGAAAGTGTAGTCATGAATAGATTTTACTCCCATGGAGTTAGATTCGAATTGTAATGTATCAAAAAAGTCTGAAGAAATGGAAATGTTTTTAATAAAAACTGAAGGAGGTAATACAGTAATATTTTCATTATGATTCTGTACTGCGTCCCTGTGATCTGGTTGTCGTGAGAGGGCATCAGCTTGACCATTGCTTGATCTGGGTTTGTAGACAAATAGATAGTTGAACTCTTGAAGGAGTGCGTGCCATCGAGCTTGGCAACCAGATAGTGTCTGAGGTTTTTTCCAGTATTCGAGATTTTTGTGATCGGTCCAAATCTCGAAACTTTCTCTACTGATTAGGTAGTGCCTCCATTCTTCTAGTGCTCTAATGACTGCTAAGAGTTCTTTATCACAAATGGGATAGTTCCTTTTGGCACTATTGAAGGAGTGGGAGATGAAGGCGCAAGGGCACCATAGTCCATCGTTGCATTTTACTGAAAGGACTGCTCCGGTAGCTATGTCCGAGGCATCTGTTTTGACTCACATTTCCTTGTTTCGGTCTGGATAGGCAAGGAGAGGTGCTTCTCAAAATTTTCCTTTCAGGGTCTGGAATGCCATTTCTTGAGCCACTCCCCACGTAAATGGTGTATCTTTCTTGGTAAGATCGTTCAGGGGGCATGCGATCTCGGCAAATCCTTCAATAAAGCGACGATAATAGTTACAGAGTCCGAGGAAGCCTTGCAGTTGCTTTAGGTGTGTGGGAGTTGGCCAATCCAGTACTCCAGACACCTTCTTTTCCTGCATTTCGACCCCCTCTTTAGATACCACCATTCCTAAAAAGTCTACTTTCTCCTGAGAAAAGAAGCATTTTTCTGGTTTTACATAAAGATCGTTATCCCTGAGCTGATGAAGAACTTCTTTTACAAAGTCCTCGTGTTCTTCGCAGCTTTTTCCTTTTGTAAATATCATACAGTCGTCAATGTAAATTACAAGTACCATATGCATGTCATTAAAGATATCGTTCATCATCTGTTGGAAGGTGGGAGGTGAGTTGGTCATTCCGAAGTACATTACTACAGGTTTGTAAGATCCAATGGGGGTAACGAATGCCCCTTTCCACTCATTGCCTTCTTTGATGCATACATTATTGTATCCCCATCGTAGATCTAGCATGGTAAAAAGATCTGCGTCCTTAAGACGATCGATCAGAGTGGAGATTAAAGGAAGCGGATAGGCATTTTTAATAGTGCCTTCATTTAAATATCTGTAGTCCATTACTAAACATTTTTTACCGTCCTTTTTTGGGATAAAGAATACAGGTGTGGTTTGGGGGGATTTGAAAGGTCGGATATATCCTTTCTTGAGTTCTTTATCTATGAACGTTGTAGAGACTCTACAGTCCCTACAGTGATATTCCAGTGTATTTGGCTATCCAACGACCCCTATCCTAGTCCAATCCAGTCCAGTCCGAGTTCAGTCCGAGTTCAGTCCAGGTTCAGTCCGAGTCCAATCCGAGTCCGGTTCTAANNNNGCCCATAGGCAGCCAAGGGTGTGTACTATTGTTTGTCTCACCAACCCTAAGCGAAATTCCCACAGGTGTTTGCAGTACACTTCATGCACTCCATTAAAGTGAAACATTGGAACACTTTTGGGAGTCACTGTACTGCGCACAGACCGAGTCAGGTATGGTAGGTATAGGGCAAAGGGGAGAGGGGTGTGCATGGTGTCCGAGCGGGGGTGTTACGGTTCGACCAAAGGTGGGCGACCGTATGCCCGAAGGTAATAGCTCTAGTTCGAGGGCACTGAGGTGCAGAGGTCGGGGGATGCGGGTGGAGGCGAGGATCTAAGGTCCAAGGCCTAGGTCGACTCAGGTCTGAGGCCTTGTTGTCGAGTACAAGGGATGCGAAGGTCCTAGCCAGTCCAGTGACGGGCGAAGGGGCTGATCGCACGAAGGTGAGCTTATCAAGAATAGGTTTCGGGAAGCTAAGCTACAGTACAAGAGTGCAAGCTAGTCGTTTAAATAGGGTACCCTACTGCGCACAGACCGAGTCAGATATAGCAGGTATGGGGCAAAGGGGAAGAGGTGCGCATGGTGTCCGAGTGGGGGTACTACAGCAAGGGCACGGAACGGGATGGAATGGAAGTAATAGTCGGAAATGAAGAGCGGAGATGAAAGGGGCGCTGCCCGGGGCAGAGGGGAAGGGTTCGAAAAGAACCCGGGCTAGGCTGTGTGGTTTAAGGTTTAAATGAAAAGAAGTGTGACCGACCGTGACTGACGATCGCGTAAGATGTAAGAAGCATAGGTAAGGCTAAGACGAGCGGAAGAGAAGAGAGGAAAAAGGTAGACGTAGGGGAGAATCGTAACAGGGGGTACTACAGCAAGGGCACGAAATGGAACGGAACGGGGGTAATAGCCGGAAATGAAGAGTGGAGATGAAAGGGGCGCTGCCCGGGGCGGAGGGGAAGGGTTCGGAGAAGAACCTGGGCTAGGCTGTGTGGTTTAAGGTTTAAATGAAAAGGGCCGTGACTGACTGTGACTAGGGAGAATTCGAGATGTGAGAAGCATAGGTAAGACAGAGGCAAGTAGAAAAGAGAAGGAATGAGACGTAGGCAAGGTAGAGGCAGGTGGAAGAGAGAGGGAAAAAGGTAGACCAGTAAAGGAATCATAACACACCAGCTCCCCTTCGCCCCATAGTTACCTTTCTTGACCCGGTCTGTGCGCAGTAGGGTACACTACTTAAACAGCTAGCTAAACACCCTTGTACCCTAGCTTAGCTTACCTGAATCAACATGGTAAAGCTCACCCTTGCGCAATCCTGCTTCGCCTGTCACTGGACCGGCTAGCTCTTCGCATACCCTTGTACTTGACAACAAGGCTCTTGACCTTAGTCGATTGAAGCTTCGGACTTCTGATCCTCGCTCCTCTTTGCATCTTTGCCTGTCGACCCCTTCAACCCCTTGTCTTCGCACCCTCATCCTTGCTCTCTTAGTCATGAGCTTTCTCCCTTTGGGTCTACGGTCACCCACCCTAGGTCGAACTGTAACAATTTCCCTAGTATCTCGCACCTGGTACCCCCCTAGTACCTTGCATCCATGGACTTTCCCCTGGCATTGTAGCATTTGTACTTTGCATCCTATGACAATGTCCATCCCTTCGATGATTTTCTACTGCTGTCTGGCACCCCTGTCAGGACTTCCTCAATTAGAAGATCTTACCAGGCCTATGTTTCCAGCTTCCCAGTTGGAACATAACAAAGAGTTGCTGGAAGATGTGAAAGGCGGAGGAGACACTTGGAGCATCGAGAAGTGAGACGAGTTTGTCCCAGAGATCTTTTGCGGAGATGTAGGACTCCATCTTGAGTAGGAGAGCGTCGGAGAGACATTCCTGTATGATGCCATGCGCTTTTTCATCACGCTCCTCCCAGTCATGGACATCCAAAGCAGTTACTCCAGTGGTTCCAAGGGCAGGTTTTATGTCTGTCCCAGAGACAACTCCATAGGCTTTGCTGCTTCAGAGTTTCCAAGTGGTCTTGACTTTCCATAGTGGGAAAGTTTCAGGTCCGGTTAGGATTTCGTCACTTCGGATGTTATCTGATGTCATGCTGGATGACAGGGCGGGGTGAGGTGGCAGGAGAAAAAATTATTTTCTGACAGTGGTGTCAAATGGCCGGTAGCCAGAGTTTGTTTGAAATGGAGGGTGCGTTTGAGGGAAACACGAGAGTGCTGAGGGATGCACAAGTGGATGAGTTGTTTGCTTATTGGGTGCGAGCAGGGCTCATAACCTGTCAAAGTCCGGAGGTCCAAAGGTCTGGAGTATAGCAGAGCAAATCCGGTGCTAGTCGTACCGGAGCTCAGCTATTGCCTAAAGGGCAAAAACAACTAGTATTTACCTAGTCGTACCGGAGCTAAGGTAGATTAGTCTCAGAGTAAATAGTATGTAGGAAACAACTCACCTCAGCTGTTGCCTAAAGGGCAAAAACAACTGAGGTGCTGGAAAGAGAAGTGGAAGCCTAAGTAGTGTATGGTGGAGGCACACTTGTACCTCAATAACTGTCAGGGAAGACATAGGAAGGGAAGAATGTAGTAATGGCCATAGCCAGATGACAGCCATGTAGTATAATAGAGAAGAGTGCTCCAGAGTTTTAACTCCTAAATTCTGGAGTAAGAACTCTTAGCCTCTGGAGCTGGGAACTCCTAAACTCCAGAGTAAGAACTCCTGAACTTCGGAGTAAGTGAAGTATCTATGTGAGTTCTCCAGAAGCTCAGAGAACCGGAATACCTTCCGGAGTGAGCAGTATTTTGTCAGTTACAACTCACCTAGCCCCTATCCCTTTTTTCGGCTCAACCCCTGTCTCATACCTGTGAGAACCACCTGTACACCTGTACCTCACCCCTCGTCCTTGTCACTCCTCACCTAGGGAGACCGTCATCATCCCTAATGTGACTCTCTTGCTTGTGTTACGTTCCAACCGGGTAAGCTGGAGACG
>QFEL01001858.1:7283-18492 GCA_003316195.1 Neoboletus brunneissimus | reverse complement strand
TCGTATGCACCAACGTCCGGGGTGGACGAACTGATTGTAAGCAAGCCACACAGGATAAAACCAACGAATTCCTCTTGCTGTCGAAATCTATCATGCCTGGCTGTCTTTCAGGGTTACTTAATCTCAAAAGCAGGTAAGAAGCTCAAATCCACCTCCGAATAAATCGAATTAACGAGAAGCTGGTAGTCTCGCACCTCGTGGGAAACCGGACGCACTAAAGTCAACCCATCGTTCCGGCCAGTGGCCACAAGAAACGCCACGTCGATCTGGTGGTCTCTTCTCATGTTTCAAGGGCCTATCCTGTGTTAGTTCGGGTCCGCATGATGAAGCATCCACATCGAACCATAGCCGCCACGTGCCACCTCGTGGTACGGGGCAGAGGCCAGCTGGCGGTTCCAGGTACGTTGCCTCTTTTCGGGAATTGCTTTCATCCTAAAGTGACCCGCAGGCCTCCTTACGGATATCGCTGAACCGTACTCACCTCTTAAGTAAATGAGGAAGTCTGACTCCGCTTAACTTGACACACCGGCGCAAATGTTCAGGGATTTGGCCTGCCGGAGTTTAGACTGATATGGCAGTGTTTCATCTTCCGCTATCGAAGGTTTCATGATAGTGTACTGCCAAGAACCAACTTGATACCCATACGTGACGCACCGCTCTTGCGTCTTCACCATTATCCGGACATCTTTTTAAATTCTTACTATTATTTCTTGTGCATTGCCATACCTCTACGCAGATGACAACTTTATACCCATACTCCTGTATCTTCACCATCATCCGGACACCTCTTTAACTCGTACTGTTCTTGTCTTGATTCGTTCGTGATCTTGAATTCACATCCATAAAGACAATGGCTTTTTCTATACGATATCCATCTAGCATCTGAGTGCCCATCACAGGGGTTTCCCGAGCAGGTGTAGAACTGATTGGTGAACCTCGAGTGATTTCACCTCAGAGACGCCGACGTGCTGCGGGGTGGCAATGAATCTAGAGTTCCTCCCTTTAGGTGGTCAAAACAGCTGAGGAAAAGACCAAATGTGTCATTTGATAGGTTATGTTAGCCTGGTGACCGACCCGTCTATGAGGCAAACCGAACCGTCGATAGCTTGCCTCATAGACGGGCTGGTCACCAGACTAAGGTTATGTTGTATATGATCAATTCTGTTTGCGATTATCTGAATACCCCTCTGCCCGCTATGCCCAAACTTCTTTATCGTCTCATCTTCTCCGTGGTAGGATGGTTCCACCGAGAGATACGCCTCGGTCTTTTTTTCCAGTCACAGGACCCCTCGGCCGTCAGTTTGAAAGCCACGAGAGGATCTGATTCATCCCCGTTGAGTTATCACCGTTATCTCTAGCGCCTTTACGAGAGCACGTGTTCACTCTATTCCCACTACCTGCCAACGTAGCCGCTCAATCAAGGGATCACGAAGCTGATCATCTAGGCATATCCCTGGACTCATAAGAGGTGTCCTTGTGTGCTCTCACTTCACTGCACTGATCACCCACGCCATGGCTCCTCTTGAACAACAAGCCCTTTCCACTAGGTTCGCCATCATGCCAAGTCTGATCATTCAACACGTTCTGAACCAATGATACTTGGTTAGCAATGAATCTGACTCGGACTCTTACGAGCCTTCTGACCAGGAAAGCGAACCGCAGCAAAAGTGTGTCAGTTATGAATCGGTTTCGAGCCGGCAGACTAATCTACCCTTGTCCGTGTCATTAGGGCTCAAAGATTCGTTGATCGTGGAAAGCTCACGTCACCTCAAGCAACATCCAAAACCGGCAGGTGCGTTACTTCATGTTACTCTTTTCAAATCGAGTTTCATTGGACTTGGTGATATTAGTACTAAGGGCCAATCAAACACCCAGACATCCAGCCCCCAGACCCGCACAGGTGTCCGGACGGACAAGAAAGGATCTAGCCAGTTAGTTGCTTTCCATCACACTTATGATTCCGTGTGACTGAGGGTTCCGTCTGGGTATGTTCCTAGAAGCAATAACCCCTCAGGAAGTGTCAAGAAGTAGATAATCAACAAAGATCCAAGTTTTGTTTTGCAATAGTAGTCGATATAACCAGTGTCAGTCTGTGGTCGTTTCTTTCATACTTAGTGTAACCTCGAGAATGTGATCGTTAGTAAGGCCCTGCAAAGCTGTGCTAATTTCCGCGTGTACCATTCACAACTTCAGCTCACCGACAGAAAACTCAGCATGTGCTACAGCCAACCAACCATTCCACACAGGAGGAGTTATTCCGAGGGTGCACAGGTAGCAAATGGCTCGAGTTATAACCAGCGTTCCCCCCAGCGAAATCTGCACTCGACCCAGAACTCCAAGGAAGCACAACAATCTTCCCGAAAGTTTCGAATTCCCGGAACAGCTTTCGTATGCACCAACGTCCGGGGTGGACGAACTGATTGTAAGCAAGCCACACAGGATAAAACCAACGAAATTCTCTTGCTGTTGAAATCTATCATGCCTGGCTGTCTTTCAGGGTTACTTAATCTCAAAAGCAGGTAAGAAGCTCAAATCCACCTCCGAATAAATCGAATTAACGAGAAGCTGGTAGTCTCGCACCTCGCGGGAAACCGGACGCACTAAAGTCAACCCATCGTTCCGGCCAGTGGCCACAAGAGGCGCCGCGTCGATCTGGTGGCCTCTTCTCATGTTTCAAAGGCCTATCCTGTGTTAGTTCGGGTCCGCATGATGAAGCATCCACATCGAACCATAGCCGCCACGTGCCACCTCGTGGTACGGGGCAGAGGCCAGCTGGCAGTTCCGGGTGCGTTGTCTTTTTTCGGGAATTGCTTTCGTCCTAAAGCGACTTGCAGACCTCCTTAGGGTTATCGCTAAACTGTACTCGCCTAAGACATGAGTAAATGAGGAAGTCTGACCCCGGTTAACCTGACACACCGGCGCGAAAGTTTAGGGATTTGATTTTCCAGAATTTAGACTGATAGGACAATATCTCGCTTTCTGCTGTCGAAGGTTTCATGATCGTGTACTGCCACATTCTACCTCAAGCGCCAACTTGATACCCATACGTGATACGCTACTCCTGTGTCTTCGCCATTATCTGGACATCTCTTTAACTCTTACTATTCTTTTTTGTGCATTGTTACACTTCTAGTCAAATGCCAACTTTATACCCATATGTACGTGACGCACCACTCCTGTATCTTCACCGTCATCCGGACATCTCTTTGACTATTCTTGTCTTGATTCGTTCACTATCTCGAATTCATAGAGACAATGGGCTATTCCATACGGTACCTGCTTAGCATCTGAGTATCCATCATAGGGATTTCCCAAACAGACGTAGAACTGATTGGTGAGTCTCAAGGGATTTTACCTAAGAGACGCCGATGCATACAAGGTTGGGTTTCATTCGCCTGTTCCATTGTGTCATGGGTGACAGTATACTCCATGTTCCGGGTTCCAGTGCATACCGGAATAGCCACAAACCGGCTTCTCTTTTTCCCAACTGGTCCCTTTGAGCCAGAGCGATTACTGCCAAGCATATGAAAACAGTGATGTCGTATTTTGGCTGATCGGCGTTGGTGCATAAAGGGTGGAGCTCGTTCGGTTTAAGTTGTCTCTTCAATGATGATAGCTATCTCCAAGATAAGAGTGAAAACTCTTACAGTGCCGTGAAACCAAGATGCGAATGCTTCGAAACTCGGAAACTTGAGCTTTCGAGCGCTCCGCGGGTCCTGTGATTCAGAAGGCACCGGGTTCTATGAACTGAGTCTGCATATTTGTATGCGTGTCCAAGTCAGTCGAAGTAGAAAATCTACACAGTGCTGTGCCGATCGACGCGCCACTGGATCTACATCACTCGCAACTATTAACCATGTATCGTATACCATCAAGGTGGGACAATAACAATGGGAACTCGCTGTCAATGCTGCTCGACATGCTGATGGCCCTTTCAAGTATGGTCAACATTATCTAAAAATTTACATGGCAGTGATCGTCTCCACCGCCGACTGGTCTCCCCGGACCGGACCTAGGACCTCGGGATCGGAAGACAGTCGTTCTGATCATGTATTAGCCGGCGGCATTGTCAAGCTTTGTGTGGAGCGTGGCAGCGGCCCTTCTAAATATCCAACTCATATGGTAGCATGACTTGTACCGATCATCGTGCGACTCACTGCTGGGCGTGCATGGTTTCCGTAATCCACTGGAAAAAAAAAAAAAACTGTACCCCAAAGATTTTGTCGAGCGATCGTGTCCAGGGGACGCTAGAAATGTTCAGGGCTCCTAGTTGGCATCTGGAACCGGATAACTTCTTCGTTCCAGGGACCTTTTCTCGTGGAATGTCCCCTAAAAGTACATTTGCTTCGGTCACAGAATGCACCGCTACAGCGAATATGGTTACCCCAAGAGGATGTTCTGCATTATCTAGGATGAATGAAATAGGTTGTCAAGCGCTGCGATTGTGATTGTCGCATTCTTTGCTGTGTATTTGAACTGGGTTCAATGCAGCTCACCAAAGATCATGATACCGATTTCTGATTGTGTTGGTTAAAGTCATGTTGAATTTCAAAAAAAAAACACCGTTATTTTCGGGTCAGGATACTCGGGATGCCGTTCGAACGTCTGAAATCCAAGCTGTGTTGAACTCTGGGATTCGCGTTCGAGAAATCGCGGAGCACAGATATAATTACATCCATCCTCGGCGCAGCCTTTGATCGGCTTATACTCGTGGCGAGAACTTTGACGCGGAGGAACCTCGTTCGGTACAGTTGAATGATAGGAAACTCTAAAGTTCTGTGCATTCCATGCAGGTCCTACCATTTACCACAAAGTGGGCTATGCTGTAGATATTCGCGAGGTGCACGGATGTCTTGCGATAAGAATAGGTATACATACAGGAAGAGATCCCGCGTTCTCTCCTGTTCTCGATCCAGGTGACTCGAGGATCACTCCTAAATTCTATATCCAATTCAGTCAAGGACCTCGGGAGGATCCTCGGAACTTACACCGGTCTCAGAGTTGGCTCATCGGTGACTCAATGGTGATGGGATATGACGTAGAACCACACTGGGGAACCACAGGGAGGCTTAGCCCGTACTCGGGAGCCAACCACTAATTTGGGGCGGCTACAATGATCCTGAGCGGTAGAATGTGGTAGAGACAGGTCGTTACCCGTTGTTACCAGGTTCTCGGCTAGGTTCACTGCCCACTGATGTGGCGACAGGACCCCCCCATTGTAGTATTTTGCGTTATCGACCCGAAAGGCCTCCATAGGAGTCGAAAGGGGGGTAACGACACTGTATGATCTGATGAGCAACCCGGGATGAGCGCGCCCAAGTGGTGTATAAGGGGGAAGCCCTCGACCCGTGCCCATCAAAGGACAACAGGATCCAGATACAAATCATACGATGTGTGAGTATGTGGATACATGCCTATGAAGTTCTTCTAATCACCGATTTGAAGACCCCTTAAACCCCTACTGATGGTGGCATAGAATACGCCCTGATCAGGGGATCAGACAGGGCTGTAAGTTATCGTACCTACAAACGCCCTCATCCCTCGCTGTAGGCATAGCATCAATATCAAAGTTCAGAGTGGGTACAGGGGTTATGAGCTTGTGTCAACGCTGACGCAAGCTCGTCCAGGTTCGTAGTTGACTCGACCAACCTCATGGCAAATTAATGACGTCGGTGGTGACTCAGGTACTCGTGTTCAAGGGCGGTGCATAATAGAACAAACTCATGGCATGCATGCATTTCTGTTACCCCAAAAGCTTTATGAAGAAATAAAATGCAGACAACAGGACTCACGCACGCTTTCTTGGACCCAAACACCGTGTTAATGCGGCGCCCATTGCGGCTATCGTGAACTATACAAATTTCATCACTGCCACAACTTGCGAGAAATAAATGGTTGATGGGGTTAAAAAGATCCACTTGCAAGGGTCGACGGGGTGGCTTCATCAACGCCCGTGGTGGATATGAAAAATGACCTGCTGTGACCGGAGGCGGAGGTACTGTTTCGCCGTCTTATGCATATCATATGAAACACTGCGGACTAACGCTTACGCTGAAATGGCAGAAAAATCATTGCGGATTACAGGGCAAAGCGTCAGGAAGCCGACGAGTGATAGACGCCGCCACCTGACGGAGTCAAGTAAACACTAGCAGCAGCATGGCGGAAATTTACCACAGGTGCAACCGGCGTCTTCATGTACCAGGGAGAGCGCTACGGCAGTATTCGTGTTAATAGGCGCTGCCATACAGTTAGGCGCGATGGGCGGCTTCATTATAGCGTCCACACCCCACAGTGAGGTTACACTAATGGGCAGATACCTTCTCATCGGAAAACGCAAGTTGTATCGATCTGGGCGCGAGTGAAATGAACGGACGGTACATCTCGGGGGTTAACTTCGACAGTATTATTGGCGGCGAACTACAGGAGTCCAGGATTGTGGCTCGTCCGAGCCTCTCTTCGCCTCTGCCCAAGGATCACGGACAGGTGTGACGACACTGTCTGGACGTATGTCAACCGGTGGCTCGTTCCGCCTCTGTTCTGGCCCCTTCTCCAAATGCAGTTCGGGTACCTGCGAACAGAAAGGCTGAGCCAGGCGAGCCATGCGCTCGCGTTCTTCCTTGTCGCGCGCCTCGAGTATCGCGGCGTTCATTTGTACGCGATGCTGGCGGGCTAGATCAGCTTGAAGTTCCTGTAGAATCAAAATTGACCGTACAAACGATTCCAGAGAAAGGGTTTGCACAGGGGTGAGATGAAAATGTCAACAACAATGTATTGAGCCCGACAGAGACGGAGACGTACCTCAATACTCGGTGGGTTTGGTCGTGTGTGTGTGAGCCATGCATTCCACTGCACTGCACGGAGCTTGAGCATTCTGCCAAGCGAGGAGTGGCGGCACAGAACAAGGTAACAGACGGAATGGATAGGAAATAATAACGAAAGGAATAACGGAGTAACACATACCTGGAAGTCTTTTACCACTTGCTATGTACGTCCACATGTCATCCGTCCGTTTGTATTGGACGGTACGCTTTGAACGACCTGAGAATTTTTTTTTGTTGGGGGGAATGGTTAGTAATGGCTGCGGGACGAGGACCGGACCGTACCATCATTTCCGTTTGGATATTCGTAATACTTATTCCCTGCAAGACATTTCCGTCAATGTCTGGAAAGGTAACGATACCTCACAGCATTCGGTAGGTGCATGTACCTTGCAGGTCACGGCCTACAAAGTACGTCTAGCGGGCCCAGGTCAGGACGATGCACCAAGCTTCGAGGTTGTTAGTGTGCCACCGACCGAGGCTGTACTCACAGGCTTCAGAAAGCGCTGCAATGCCCGCCTAAGAGTTGACGACATGGATGGCGACGTCGGCGAGTTTTGGAACAGATATGCTGTGTCGGAGGTTTCGGAAGAATGTCGTCGGGCAGATCCGTCACGGCTCGCTAGCGGGCCGACACTTGGCAAGGGGGTGGACTTCTCGTTCTGGAAATGACCGCCCAAAGAGTTGCCGCCTCGGCACACTGAAGAAGCATCACGTGCGCGTGTCGGACTCTCAAAATAAAAAATCGTGTTAAATAATAATCGGAAATGAAAATCTTGCTCGATGGTGTTTGTATTTGTTGAATACCTACAACACGAATGTACAGTAACTACCACCCAAATAAGGAAGGAATTGGTTCCCACGGCTATGAGTCTAGAGAAATCTTGTCGAGCAAGGTAACCAAGGGGCAATCCTGAAATGATCAGGGGTTCGCCACTCCGCACCCCTTGGCACAACCATAATTCAACATCTCGCAAGCTCGAGAAAAGTGGTCGGAGTTCAATCTGAGTGTGGATATACGTCACGTGATGTCCAAAACGTCCAAGCCGAGTGGCAATGCATTTTCATGTTACCAGTTGTAACTTGGAACAAACTCAAAAATTCGGTCGCCTTCGGGTAGTGTGCGCGCGACTGCGGCACTCAGACACAACGGATCAGAGGTTTTATAATGGGGAATCGATAAACAGAACACGGAACTGCGGGCACAATTCGCTTTTAGAAATCGCCCAGACCCTCGTCGTCTAGATCCCCCTCCTGAATTTCCTTGGCGAGCTCCTTTTCACGCTCACGAGCTCCCTCCGCTGCTGCAAGTTCCTTCCGGTGCGCATTCAAAGGGTAACGCATAGCCTGCAAGGAAAGAAAAAGTTGAATTCACATGTTATATGATGGTGGTCGGGGGACAATGTTCCCCGAGCACGTAAATAAAGAAACATAGCACTAGCAGCGCTACTCACCTTGACACTTTGATTGTGCAACTCTAGACAATAGCCGATACGCCGGCCAAATACTTCACTGACTTCCGGACCGTATCCGTTCTTTCTTCCTTCACATTCCATCCAACCCTTCTCATGGACGATCCGGCCCTCGATGACGCCATCTCGGATAGCTTTACCGACAATGTACTCTGCGTCCTCTTCGGAATCCAAGTGAAGTTTGAGGCAGATATCACGCAACGAAATGCGCGAATAAGATAGCGAAAGTCGCCGAATACCGGTCTTAATCACATTCTGCCGAAGCCGAACGATCAACGTGTACGTCTTGTCAGCCTCGAATTGCGAAGCATGCTTAGTAAGTGTTGCCTGAAACTCGGAGAGAGATCCAGTCCGAACGGCTAGGAATGAGCGTGAGTACTGAGCTATGCTGTCGTAAGTCAAGGAACAGACCTTTCACAATATCAAAATAAGCCTGGAGAGCTTTCTGGAGCACAGGGTGCCTGAATGTACTGCGATCAGGAATATCCCCCATAAGTAATTCTACCACCACGAAAAGCTTGTGCACTGCTTGGTAGAAACCCGGCGCAATCTTCCCAGGTGGGGCTCGCCTAATTGCTTGTTGAAGATTCGTGTGGGCCGCTGTATAATTCAGTTGTACAGCCTTGATGCGCCCCAAAAAATAGTGATAGCGAGCAAACTGAGGATTGCTAGCCGAAGTTGGGAATGTCGTTTTTGAAACGAGTTTGTCTGCCTGATCATACAGGCTGTAGTGAAGATAACTCCGGAGAAGTCGGTTAATCAATGATGCTTGGGTGTCATCATCATGGCGTAACGCCGCAGAACGTTGTGCGGCAAGGAACAGTCTAGAATATAACAGAATAAATCCATCAGAAACACAGGAGAACGGTGACAGAAACAAGGAGACCCACGGCCGCGCATCTGCGAGGTCCCCGCCAAGTTCATAGGATCTCTCGACGGCAAACCAAACCTTGGCCGCAATGGAATCCATGCTCCGGCGATTAAGTTGCTGCATCTTGTTAACTGTCTCCTTGGATAACTCGACAGATTTTGCAAAGTTGTCTTTGGAGGTGTGGAGATGATGTATGAGCAGGAGGCGGAAATAAATCTCCACTTCTGGAACTGGATCGGATGTAGGTTTGGGAGGTGGTGTCGAAACTGCGGGAGCGTTGGATTGTGCTGCAGTATCGACATCCATGGATTGATCCACGGGCGATACAGCGGGCAGCCAGGATAGGAGGGATGCTTTCACCGCGGACTCTGTACACGCATTCACGCTGATGTTGTAGATGTATATATGAAGTGTGCATACCTGTCGGATAATTCTCCTCGATTGCATCACGGAGGAACTTGACATTTAGCCGCTTCCGCAAGGCAGTGAGCGAACGCAATACGCGGTGGGTGAACCGTGGCTCAAGGTCGGTGACGGCCCGCTCGACGAGTGCGATATTGGACCTGATCTCCGCGGTAGGCGTCGGGGGAGCTGGTTTCTCTTCTACTTTCTTGGAGGCATCTGCTTTGTCGTCCTTCTTGCCCTTGTCCTTTTCCTCGACACTTTTGTCTTTGCTTGCCGTCTGAGGGGTGGACATGGCGAGACTCTGACTTGGACCAGCACTGACGCGTCTGCTGTCTGGTAGCACAGCCACAGTGTAGTAGCGTTATGTCAGCAATGAGGCTTTGAAGGTGGTATATCTACAGTACAACATCACAGTAGCGAGCGATCGACAGCCCTCTTCCAAAGTCGATAAGTTAGCTTACGTCTTGAATATCCTAAGCAATCGAGCCTCCGTAACAATCCGCGTGCGACATAGAGGGCATTCTCTAGAACTTGCGAGAACAAGATCAGAGCATGAACGACACATGGCGAGGTGCCTAGAGACAAGTCAGCTCTGAGATCCATCAAACAAAACACAATATTAATAACGTACCCGCAGTCGACGACAGCAATGTTTGCTTCTTCGTCCTGGCAGATGACACACAAACCAGAGCGTTCTACGTTCGTTGACTTTGGATGGGAACGTGGCTTGGACGTTGGCGCTGGGTAGGACGGGGATGTGGACGGCTGTGGAGTAGTGGACCGTGAGTGTGGCAGACCGGAACCTGTCGCTGGCACGGAGTGGTGCACCTCGTGCATCATCTCAGAATCGCGTTCGGGATGTCCATGCTCATTGGTCGCGTGATGGTAGTTGTTCCCCTGTCCGCGCTCGTGTGCTACATCCGGATGTGCTCTTGGCTCGGGATCCACCATTTCCACGACCACCTCCTCTTCTCTATCCGGCTCATCGATGTCTTCCATTTCGTCTGCATCCACCTCAGCGCCGACATCGTCAATACCCTCGTTATCTTTCCTCTTCTCCTCCTCTACTATAGCCCATACACGATCCACCAGGTCTTCCTTCTCCACAACACCCGGAGGAACCCTTACCCGAGCTTCCCAGAGAATTTGCTTCAATGTGCCAACCGACAATGCAGAGAGGGACGAACGCGGGAGCGTCACGAGTGTCGACATCGGAGGCGGTGGCAGTGCGGTCTGCGAATGCGATGGTGCATGAGGGGTGCTAGTGGTGCGTGGGGTAGACTGTCGTCCAGAAGACGACGTCGGGCGGGGAGTGCTTGGTCGCCCGGTGGTTGGACGTGTCGCTCCTGAATTCATCGGAGCAGATGTCGTTCTGGATCGTTGTGTATTCGGTGGGGGACGACGTGTGCGTGTGTTATATGCAGTCTCCTGGGGACGTTGTGGACGGTTTGGGTCGAGATCGGGGCGGGGAAATGGCGTATTGGATCGAGAGCTACTGTTTGCGTTGGTATTGGAGAATCCACGAGCAGACGAGCCTCTGTTAGCCGAGGAGGAAGATGATGATCCAGGTGTAGAAGATGAAGGCACGGAGTGTTTCCTATAGTAGTCCTCGTTTACAGGTGAAAGACAGCCTTGAGAGGTCT
>QFEL01001851.1:0-13096 GCA_003316195.1 Neoboletus brunneissimus | reverse complement strand
TACAACCTACGCGCCAAACCTACCAGTCCTTCTCTCCCTCCCCCACCTCGAAGAAAGATCCCAACGCAATGGACACCTCAGCCATCAAAGTCGAGAAGATGACCCCAGCGATTAAGAAGCAATGCATCGAGAAGAAACTTTGCTTCCGCTGCCGGAAACCGGGTCATGGATCTGCTCAATGCCCCCACTTCACGTCCCCTCGCAAACAGGTAAATGCTGTAGCCGAAGAGACCAGGGACAAAGGGAAGGGAAAGGAGAAAGACGACGTTCCAAATCTAATAGACTGTGAAGATGACGAAGAAGAAACCCCAACTGTACGTCGGGTCCACTACACCTCCTTGGGTTTTTAAATGGGGAAGCAGCCTTGATGCCTCCTTCCCCTACCTCCTCTTGTGCCTCTGTACTAGTACGAGATATCTCTAAGAAAATGCAAATCTCCGTTCAAGTCATCGTACCTTCGCACACTCTGAAAGCCGTTGAAACCCGAGCCCTCATTGACAGTGGTGCAGACATCTCCTGCATCGACTGGGACTTCGTCCATAAAAATCACCTCCCTATCCGGCGCCTCAAAGAACCTATCCTTGTCCGAAATGTCGATGCCTCCTACAACAAGGACGGGGTGATCAAGTTCACCGCCAACCTCTTTGTCAACATCGAAGGAATCGCTCAACGGGTAACCTTCCATGTTATGAACTGCGGACACGAAAACCTCATCCTCGGCCTCCCTTGGCTTCGCTCCGCCAACCCAACCATCGACTGGACCACCCCCACCATCCGCCTCAACGAATCAATCGACCAATCCGAGGAACTCTTCCTTGCACAGGTAACTGACACCCACCGCCACGATTCTAAGTTCCGACACCCGGAAGCCCCTTGCCTTCGAAGACATGTACACACCACCCCATCCGAAGACTCGCACCTCTACTCCTACCTTGACCACCTCTCGGAGAATGAGTGGATCAAGGCAACCTACACCGAATACGCTGTCAACCGCATCCTCAAATGTGGCTCCCGCTTCATTTCCAGAGAATCCCTCCTCATCCGAAAACTAACCACCGCCACTGATCTTGCCATCGCAGCTGAAGCGGCAAAGAAACCTGTTATCCTTCCCCCCGAATACTCCCAGTTCGCTTCTGTCTTCGACGAAGAGGCCACAGCCATGCTGCCGTCCCGCCCCTATGATCACGAGATCAACCTCGATGAATCTTTCGTACCAAAAATCGCCAAGGCCTACCCTCTTGCCCCAGAAGAACGACTCACAGCAGAAGCCTTCCTGGACGAAAACCTTAAAACCGGGAAGATCCACCCTTCCAACTCCCCCCAGGCTTCCCCCTTCTTCTTCGTGAAAAAGAAGGATGGTACTCTCCGCCCCTGCCAAGACTATCGGTACCTAAATGAGCACACGATCCATGACGCCTATCCCCTTCCGTTAATATCCGACCTCGTTGATAAACTCCGCGGCTCTCGACTCTATACCAAATTTGACGTATGATGGGGATACAACAACGTCCGAATCAAGGATGGACACCAATGGAAAGGCGCCTTCATCACCCACAAGGGCCTCTTCGAACCTACGGTTATGTTCTTTGGAATGACCAACTCCCCAGCAATGTTCCAGAGGTTCATGAATGACTTTTTCTCGGATATGATAGCAGAAGGCTGGCTCGTCATCTATATGGACAACCTCCTTATCTTCTCCCCTGATGCCAAGACACACGAGGAGCGCACCAAACACGTCCTCCAACGGATGACCAAGCTTGACCTCCATCTAAAACTAAAAAAATGCACCTTCGCTGCCGAAGAAGTGGAATACCTAGGCATGATCGTCAAGCCCGACCAACTCGCCATGGACCCGGTCAAACTCGAAGGCATCTCCACCTGGCCCCAACCCACAACCGTCAAAGGAATTCGCTCCTTCCTCGGCTTCGCCAACTTTTACTGCCGGTTCATCCCCAATTATTCCAATGTCGCTCGACCTCTCATTGACCTCACCAAAAAGGCGACCGAATGGCAGTGGTCCCCCTCCTGCGAATCCACCTTCCTCCGCCTCAAACAACTCTTCCTCAAGAAGCCTGTCCTCCGCCTCCCCGATCTATCTGCCCCTTTCGCCATTGCCACTGACGCGTCCAAATATGCATCTGGCGCTATCCTCCTCCAGACCGACTCGAACAGTGACTGGCATCCCTGCTCCTACCTCTCCCAGTCTTTCATCCCCGCCGAGCGCAACTATGACATCTACGACAGGGAGCTCCTCGCTGTCATCCGTGCCCTTAAAGCCTGGCGTCACTACCTCCACGGCTCCCCTTTTCCGGTTCAGGTCTTTACCGACCATAAAAACCTCACCTACTTCCGATCCCCCCAGACCCTTAACCGCCGCCAGGCACGTTGGCTCCTCGACCTAGCTGACTTCGACCTCAAAATCGTCCATGTCCCTGGGTCCCAACTCGCAGGCCCTGACGCCCTCTCACGCTGACCAGATCATCTCCCTCGCGACGCTGACAACCAAGGTGTCACCCTCTTACCCCCCTCTCTCTTCGTCTGCCTCATTGACACCGCCCTCTCCAATCGCATCAAGTCTGCGTCGGCGGACGACCCCTGTGCCCTTCAGGCACTCCAATCCCTCTCTCACAATACCCCCGCATTCCTTCGTTCTCGCACCTCCCCTTGGCAACTGCTTGACAGCGTTCTCACCTACAACGGTCGCATTTATATCCCAGCTAACTCCTCCCTGCGTCAGTCTATTCTCCAACACTGCCACGACCACCCCTCTACAGGCCACCCGGGTTACCTCAAAACTCGCCAACTCGTTGCCTCTGAATTCTGGTGGCCCGGCCTTGCCTCCTTTGTTCGCCATTATGTCGAAGGTTGCGCCACCTGTTACGTTCCAACCGGGTAGCCGGAAACGTAGACCTGGTAGGATCTTCTAATCGAGGGAGTCCTGACAGGGGTGCCAGACAACGGTAGAAGATCATCAAAGAGGTGGGCATTGGACGAGGTGCAAAGTACGGGTGCTACGATGCTGAGGGAAGCCCATAGGTACTAGGTACAAGGGAGGTACCAGGTAAGACGAAGATAGAGTACAAGCATGCTAAGGTGTCCGGTATATAAGTATACGAATGAAGAGGAGCCCGAATGCGGGCTAAGGGTGTGGGCAAAGAGCAGGGCGGTCAAAAGGACGCGCAAGCTAAGGTGCCAGGTGTGAAATAAGCGAGGGTGGAGGCCGCGTAAGCAGGACGAAGGGGAAACTACAGCATGACATCGGTAAGACGCATGACTAGGGTGAAGGGTGTGCCGATAGCACCGAATGTAAGGTAGATGAAAGTGTACACGGTGAATAAGAAAAGGGAGAAAGCGTACGAGGGCGCCAGGAGAAGATCCTGGGCGGATACGAGGACAAATGACAGTGATGGGGAAGATCCCCAGATGTGACCGGTGAAGGTCCAAGATGACGGGGAAGAAGGGCGTTCCTGGATAGGCACGGGAACGGGTCAATAGCGGAGGGTAGGGCGGAGGAGGTAACTCGGAGTGGGGATGAGGACGGATGACGAGGAGTCCGAGTGGTGTCTAGTCGTTGGACTAAGCAAAGGAGTCACGTTAGGGACGATGACGGTCTCCTAAAGCCAAGAAGGACGAAGACGAGGGGCGAGGTACTGTTACAACTCGTCCTAGCCCCTATCCCTTTTTCGGCTTCACCCCTGTCTCACACCTGTGAGAACCGTCTGTACACCTGTACCCCACCCCTAGTCCTCGTCCCTCCTCGCCTAAGGAGGCCATCACTGTTCCCAACGTGAACCCCTTGCTTGGTCTCTCGACTAGACTCCACTCGGATCCTTCGTCTTCCGTCCTCGCCCTACTCCGAGTTACCTCCTCCGCCCTACCCTCCGCCATAGACCCGTTCCCGTGCCTATCCAGGAACGCCCTACCTCCCCGTCACCTTGGACCTTCACCGGTCACATCTGGGGATCTTCCCCATCACTATCGTTTATCTATGCATCTGCCCAGGATCTTCCCCTGGCGCCCTCGTACGCTTTCTCCTCGTTCTTATTCACCTTGATGTTCTTCATCTACCTTACTGTCGGTGCTATCGGCACACCCCTTCACCCTAGTCATGCGTCCTACCGACGTCATGCTGTAGTTTCCCCTTGGCCCCGCTTACGCGGCCCCCACCCTCGCTTACTTCACACCTGGCACTTTAGCTTGCGCGTCCTTCTGACGGCCTCGCCCTTTGCCCACACCCTCAGCCCACATTCGGGCTCCTCTTGATTCGTATACTTATATACCGGACACCTAGTACTCTTATTCCTTATCTTGACCTTACCTGGGTATCCCCCTCGCATTGTAGCACCTGTACTTTGCACTTACACCCAATGTCACCGCTTTGATCTTCTTCTACTGTTGTCTGGCGCCCCCGTCAGGACTTCCTCGATTAGAAGAAGCTCCCAGGTCTACGTCTCCAGCTTACCCGGTTGGAACGTAACACTTCTTCTGCCACAAAGGTACACTTTTCCAACTTGAGGTACATCTTGTGCTCATGGAATCGTTGGAGGACCTTCCTGGTCCGATCTTCGTGAGTGGTGGGATCAGAAGAATGGATAAGAAGGTCATTCATATAGATTATGAGCCATCCTTCTGCCAGGTAGTCCCCAAAGATATCGTCCATACAGGCTTGGAATGTGGTGGGGGAGTTGCACATTCCAAAGAACATTATGGTGGGCTCAAAGAGGCCAAATGGAGTGAGGAAGATGGCCTTCCACTGGTCTTCAGGCTTGATCAGGACATTGTTATATCCCCAGCGAACATCGAATTTGGTAAAGATGGATGACCCTTTTAGCTTGTCGATGAGATCAGAGACAAGGGGAAGAGGGTAAGCGTTCTTGATGGTGTGTTCGTTGAGGTATCAGTAGTCCTGGCAGGGTCGTAATTTTCCGTCCTTCTTTTGGACAAAGAAGAATGGTGAGGCCTGAGGGAATTTGGAAGGAGTGATCTTCCCAGAGGCAAGGTGTTCATCGATGAACTCCTTGCAGGTGGCCTGCTCCAACGAATTGAGTGGATAGGCTTTGGCTCTCCAAGGGATGAACGAGTCCTTGAGTTCAATGGTGTGGTTGTATGGACGAGAGGGGGGAAGTTTGGTGTTGGTTTTCGTGAAGACGTCGGCGAATTGTTTATAAGCTGTGGGGAGTTTGACCAGCTGTTGCCCTTGCTGTTGGGCAATAGCGGTGGAGAGTGTGGTCCTTTGGATGATGTATTCTGGGACGCTCCCATGTGCATTATAGAATGCAGCTCGTTGTAGGGGTTTCCACCTTTGGAACTGCTCGTACAGTTCATTTTCTATGTGTTGTTCCTTGTCAGCCCCGAGGAATTTGAGCAAGTAGCGTTGTTGCTGGGTTCCCAATGCGTTTTCTGACATGCTCTGATATCTTGAGGGGTCTAAAGTTATCTTTCCTGTTCTCCAGTCACAGTCTGGATTCATGGCTTGTAGCCAGGGTAGTCCTAGGATGATGTTGTCTTTTTTGCAGTTTAGGATGAGGAGTTCTCACTGCTCCAAAATCCCACCAAAGTTCATCATAACTCTGGTCTTGTACCAGATAGTACTGGATTGATTCTCTGTCCTGTCCACATTCCAGGCTTGGATGGGCGAATCCAGCTTGGAGACAGGTAAATCCCATTTGATGGCTGCTGCCCAGTTGACGAAGCAACCAGTCGCCCCTGTGTCGACTAGTGCTTGGATTTCAATGATTTTTGCTCCTGTTTTGTCTCAGATCGAGAGGGGAACACGAATAGCATTACTCTTCGATCCAGACATAAATACAGGAGCAAGTGTTATGGGAGATAAAGGCATTGACCCCTTTCTCCCATTTAAAAACCCAGTTGAGTGTGGTCAGCACTCCCCTTTGCGAGACTATCCTGGGCGTTGAGGGCATTGATCAATTCCTCCTCCCAGTTCTTGGTGGCGCTATCCCACTTGAGGGGATCTCCTTTCTCATCGAGGCCTTCCTCGAAACACGTCTTCATCGCATGCAATATTTCTTCAGCAGTCTTGATAGTCCTAAGGCTTTTAACATAGGAGTCCAAAGAGTCCTTGGAGGAAGAGCCCTGAGCGGGAGTGGTAGTGGTGGCCCAGGTGTAGGTGGTGCTCTTGCCCACCTTAGGATGATTGCGAGTTGAACAACCTTTCTTATGACATATAAAACACCTATTTTCCCAAATGTGGCGAGCTCGGTCGTCTGGAGAGAGAGTGAGACAATCAATGTCCATAGCATTAGGGTCTTTCTGATGAGGCTGGTGGTACACCATGGGGAGGGTCCCTCGCTTGATGGACTGGATTCTCCTGATGTTCCCATTGATCTCAGTGGCTTTTGAATAGAGCTGTTCCATGTTTTTGAACGTCTGGAGGATTCTGGAGAGGGTGAGCTGGGTGGCAAGCTCCTTGTCAAGCCCTTGAAGGAACCACTCAGGGAGCACTCCAGTGTTGGAGATCTGGGATCTAACAGCTTCCACTGAGAAGTTGGTGATGTACTGTTCGAATCCCTGAGGGTCTCTGGGATTCTGGAAAAGGGCGCCCAGTCTAATTTGGGCTTGGGCAGCAGTGTCATAAGGGGTAAAGGTGTTTTTGAAGGCCTCTCTGACCTTGTTGTATAAGGGCTCGGTAGCATTGGCGGGTGTTTCCTGGATTTTGGTAAGTCATGCCTCAGCAAAGGCCTTTCCTCTGCCGTGGGGCATCCTATTGAGGAGAATGATGCTTTTGGTGGTGCCGGAGGTACCAGCCACGGTGAAGTAAGTGTCCATGGATAGGAGCCATCTATGCACATCTTCTGCTTTCCCAGAGAACTCTCCTGGGAGGGCAGCTTTGCTTGCCATGTCTTCGTCGTCATCGTTGTCTGCAAGATTTCTGTCGTTGTTCCTATTAGGTTCTGGGTTGTCAGGATCAGGAGGTGCCTGAGGTTCCTCTTCTGCGAGGGGGGGGTCTACCTCAATGGCAAAGGGGTCCAATCTGATGGTTCAGATGGCTTCTCCCGATAGCATCTCGGTTGGCGCATGGTGAGTGCGCGAGGAGGTGTGACTGACTCTGGGTGAAGGAGTTGTTCGGCTGGGAGGGGGTGGGATGGGAGGGTTTCGAGTTGTTCTTCAAGATGGTCCTGTGGTAGAGGGAACGGCAGAAAACGATAATGTAGTTGATTGGGGTGGGGGGATCCGTTCTTCTTCGTCGGATTCTGGTTGTTGCCCGAGAAGGTTAGAGAGGTTGATCCAGTGCATGATGAAGATTCTTTGTGACTACCACCGGGTAGTCGGGTTTAGAAGTGTTGGGTTAGGTAACACCAACATAATAGAAACTTTGATCTTTTGTTACAACTAGGCGTAACAAGTGACACGACTCGTGTCTGCTAAGTCCCAAGTGGACTTTCCTATAAAGAGCCTGGAGCTAGGTCTCCGAGGCGATAACACAAAGGGGCGTTGCTTCCTAGCAAAGGTAGAGAGGGACGAGCTGAGAGGAGTGAGGCGAGGCCAGGGAGATGCGATCTCAGGACTTGTAGACATGAAGTGATGTGTAGATCAAAGTTACTGTACACAGGGAAACTACGTGCTATTTATAGTAAAGGTTCAAGGCCCGCTCGGTGGTAGTACGTATGGGGGAACTACGAGGCAGTATGCAAGAGAATACTGCCAAGGAGATATAGAGTCCGTGGCCAATAGGAAAGCGATCAACTGGAGTCAATAAGTAAAGGAATAGTGACTGAGAGGCATCGCAGGAGAAGTAGAGAAAAGGGTCTGTGCTTATGTCCTCACCACCAGGTCCACGTCAAAAGCCTCTGCAAAGGCAATGTTCCACACTGCCTCGTCTCCTAACGTTGCTAGAATATCTTTCCACTTGTCGAGAGTCTCTGTGACTGTGGGAAGGGGTGTCTCGTGACCGGTCACAGGATTCGTACTCGTAACACTACACCACCGCACAAACCTACATCCCCTGGGCTCAAAGGAACCCCCACCCCACCTTTGGACAACTGATGCCCCATTCGTCCAACCCAACCCTGCCTTGGCAACTGTTGGCCAAGCAATCAATGAGTTCAAGGATGTCATCCTCGACCTTCTCCATGCAGCGGGACTTAACCTCTCCATCTCCCTGCTTCCCATCAAGATCATCGCCACCTTCTTACATTCCATCCTCTACTCCCTCCCTTGAGCTGATTGGGACCACTACCATGCTGATTTCCCTTCTCCAACTTCCTATCCTGTCCACATTGGTGGACTTGCTGATCCCTCCACTACCCCTGATATCACCGTTCATGGACAACTGACCTCCTCATCTCCAGGAGGTAGACTGGTTGATAGAGAAATTAGAAGCCGCTCAGAGACAGGTGAACTCCTCCCCCCGTTCCCAATCACCATTGATACCGCCCCTTCCTCTCCTGCCACCATACCCCAAACCTCTGCAGAGCAGTCCACTCTCACCACTGCCACCACTCGCACCCTGCACTGCCATACCCACCATCTCATACTCCAATCAATGGGGCTTTCTTCCCAACCCCCCAGACCTGCTGTTCCCCCCTCTGTGGCAGCAACAACTGATGCTTGCCCAGCTCTTGAGGTCATCATTCCTAATGGAATCACTCTGTCCAGTTCTGGAACCCATCCCAGCAACACAACTTCAACCCTGGGTGGTAATCTCCAACCCACTATGGTTCCTGCTTCCCATGTTCCCACTCCCCACCCAAACGCCATATCCCCTACCATTGTGGTCCCCATTTGATGCTTTAAATGCCAACAGGAGGGATACCTTTGACCTCCCTGTCCCCTTTACTGCTGCCCCTTCTGCCACCGCTTCTCCCCTGGACACAGTTAATCAGAGTGTCCCCAACAAAGATGCACCAGGTGTGGAGGAACCAACCACATATGGCAATTTTGCCCCCTTACCGACCTCGACCCCAATACCTGGGATCTCACCAACTATGAGGAGAACGCAGGAGACCCAGACCACTTTTGAGGATTCTGAGATGGAATTTCAGAGCTACACCGGGGGTAATGTTACGAGTACGAGTCCCGTGACTAGTCATGGGACATCTCTTCTCACAGTCACAGAGACTCCTGACATGTGGCAGGACATCCTCATGACTCTAGGGGACAAAGCAGTGTGAAACACTGCTTTCTTGGAGGTTTTCTCTATGTTACAATTCATTTCTATGCCTACTCTTTTTCCTACTCTACGGTACACATCTTTTGCCTATGCCTTCCCTATTTGTGACTCTTCGCCAGTCTCAGTTGGTGTCTTTTCATTTCAAACCCTAAACTTACACAGCCTAGCCTGGGTTCTTTTCTGAACCCTTCCCCTCCACCCCAGACAATACCCCTTTCATCTCCACCCTTCATCTCTGGCTATTGTTTCCATTTCGCTCCAGTTTGTGCCCTTGCTGTAGTATCCCCACTCAGACATTATGTGCACCCTCCCCCCTTTGCCCAATACTTACCATTCCCAACTCAGTCTGTGCACAGTAGGGTACATTATTTAAACCACTAGCTAGCGCTCCTGTACCCTAGCTTAGCTTTCCGAATCTCACTCTTGAAGCTCACCTTTGTGCGATCTGCCTTTGCCTGTCACTGGACCGGCTTAGATCTTCGCATCCCTTGCTCTTGACAACAAGGCCTTTGACCTGAGTCAACTGAGGCTTCAGACCCTAGATTCTCATCTCCGCCTGCATCCCCACCATGCATACCATTGCCTTTGCCTTTGCCCTTGTCCTCCCTTGTTTAGAGCTCCCCCCCCTTTCGGGTCTATGGTCACCCTTCCCCAGTCAAACTGTAACAAAAGCTAAGCTCTTCTTATTGCGGTTACTATTATCGTAAACTGCCCACCATTTCCTACACCTCCAATAACTACAGGTGGCATGCCACCTACTCTGATTGCCCATACAACACCAAGAAGAACCCTCCCTCTGAGCAAGAGTTCAAAGAATCTACAGATCTTGACGTCCCCATCCCTGATGAAGAAGAGGAACATTCTAGTCTTTTCCTAAGCCACCAGCTCTCTGCCCAACTCTTCCTCCCTCAAGAACTGACCCCATCTTCCCCTACCCTGACTGCTACCCCACCTGTCTTCCCTCTCCCCACCTCTGTCCCCTCTTCCTCACACCACTCACCCCTGCCCCATTTCCAACAATGTCATCAATCAAACCTGTTGAACTTTGCATTGGAGCCCCTGAGGCTTTCAATGGGGACTATAAGAAGTCCAAAGCTTGGCTGGACACCGTCCAGTTCTACCTCCTTGTCAATGCCGATGTCTACAACTCGGAAGATAAGAAGGTCGCATTCACCCTTTTTTATATGACTGAAGGGACTGCCAAGACCTGGGCGGAAGCCTTCCGCAAGCAAGCTATTACCCCCACCATTGTAATCTTTGGAACCTTTGCAGACTTCAGCAAAAAATTCTATGAAGCTTTTCGACACCAGGACACCATCAAAAATGCCATCACCTGGCTCTCCACCACCCGGATGATGCTGAAATGTGACAGAACCTTCGAACCCCCCCTTGCCACCTACATTGCTGAATTCTGAGGACATGTCCAACAAGCAGGCATCAATGACAACAACATCCTCATTGGATACTTTGCTGCAGGGAACCCCACTTCAATGATGAGGCACATCATGGCCCTTGACACCGTTTCCACCACCATTGCTAATTGGTACTCCAAGGCCATTCACTTCCAGACTCAGTGGGAGTGGGCCGATGAGATCACCAAAAGGAACCAGCAGCCTTACTGCCAGACCTATCAATCCTTCTCCTCCACCCCCACCTCCAAGAAAGACCCCCAATGCGATGGATACCTCAGCTATCAAAGTTGAGAAGATGACCCCGGCCATCAAGAAGCAGTGTATGGAGAAGAAGCTTTGCTTCCACTGCTGCAAGCCAGGCCATATGTCCTCTCAATGTCCCTACTTCGCCTCCCCCCACAAACAAGTAAATGCAGTGGCCAAGGAAACTAAGAACAAAGGAAAAGGATGATGTTCCCAATCTGATTGACTGTGAGGATGACAAAGATATCCCAACCATACATTGGGTTCACTACACCTCCTTGGGTTTTTAAATGGGAAAGCAGCTTTGACACCTCCTTCTCCTATTTCCTCCTGTGCATCTGTACTAGTATGAGACATTTCTAAGAAAATGCAAATCTCCATTCAAGTCATCGTGCTGTCACATACCTTGAAAGCCATTGAAACCTGAGCCCTCATTGACAACGGTGCAGACATCTCCTGCATCAACTGGGACTTTGTCCATAAAAACCACCTTCCCATCCAACACCTCAAAGAACCTATTCTTGTCTGAAATGTCGATGCATCCTACAACAAGGACAGAGTGATCAAATTCACTGCTGACCTTGTTGTCAACATCGAAGGTATCGCCCAACAAGTAACCTTCCATGTCATGAACTGCAGACACAAGAATCTTATCCTTGGTCTCCCTTGGCTCCACTCTGCCAACCTGACTATTGACTGGGCCACCCCCACCATCCACTTTGATCAATCCATTGATCAATCTGAAGAACTCTTCCTTGCCCAGGTGATGAACACCCATCGTCACGACTCTAAGTTCCACTGCCCAGAACCTCCTCGCCTTTGAAGGCATGTCCACACCACCCCATCTGAGGACTCCCACCTTTACTTCTATCTTGACCACCTATCCGAGAACAACTGGATCAGAGCCACCTACACCAAATATGCAGTCAATCACATTCTCAAATGTGGTTCTCACTTTATTTCTAGGGAATCCCTCCTTGTCTGGAAACTAATCACTGCCACCAACCTTGCCATCGTGGCCGAAGCTATGAAGAAATCTGTCATGCTCCCCCTGAATACTCCCAGTTTGCATCCATCTTCGATGAAGATGCCACAGCCATGCCACCGTCCTGCCCCTATGATCATGAGACAAACCTTGACAAGTCCTTCGTTCCAAAGATAGCTAAAGCATACCCCCTCACACCCGAAGAATGACTCATGGCAGAAGCCTTTCTAGATGAGAACCTTAAAACCAGAAAGATCTGCCCCTCAAACTCCTCCCAAGCTTCCCCCTTCTTTTTCATAAAAAAGAAGGATGGTTCTCTTCACCCATGCCAAGACTACTAATATCTAAATGAAGATATGGTCCAAGATGCCTATCCTCTTCTGTTAATTTCCGACCTTGTCAATAAACTCCACAGCTCCCATCTATACACCAAGTTTGATATCAGATGGAAGTACAATAACGTCTGAATCAAAGACAGACACCAATGGAAAGGCACCTTTATCACCCATAAAGGCCTCTTTGAACCAACAGTCATGTTCTTTGGAATGACCAATTCCCCCACTACATTTCAAAGGTTTATGAACAATTCATTCGCCAACATGATCACAGAAGGATGGCTTGTCATCTACATGGACAACCTCCTTATCTTTTCCCCCAATGCAAAGACTCATGAGAAACATACCAAATATGTCCTCCAGCATATAATGGAGCTCAACCTCCACCTCAAGCTCAAAAAGTGTACTTTTGCCACTGAAGAAGTTGAATACCTCAGCATGATCATCTGCCCTGATCAGCTCACCATGGATCCAGTCAAACTTGAGGGCATCTCTGCCTGGCCCCAACCCACCACTGTAAAAGAGGTTCACTCTTTCCTTGGCTTCACCAACTTCTATCGACAATTCATCCCAAACTACTCCAACATTGCACACCCCCTCATCAACCTTACCAAGAAAATCACTAAGTGGAACTGGTCTCCCTCCTGCAAGTCCACCTTTCAGGAACTCAAATGACTATTCCTTGAAAAACCCATTCTCCACCTCCTTGACTTATCTGCCCCCTTCGCTATTGCCACCAATGCATTGAAGTATGCTTCAGGAACTATCCTCCTTCAAATGGACTCAAATGGCGATTGGCACCCCTGCTCCTACCTCTCCCAATCCTTCATCCCAGCAGAGCACAACTATGACATCTATGACAGAGAACTCCTTGCGGTCATCCGTGCCCTTAAAGCCTGACAACACTATCTCCACAGATCCACTTTTCCCATCCAGGTCTTCACTGACCATAAAAACCTCACCTATTTTCACTCCTCCCAGGCTCTCAATC
>QFEL01001837.1:0-10468 GCA_003316195.1 Neoboletus brunneissimus | reverse complement strand
GATGAGCTTCGTCAAATCTCCGAAGTCCGACGGCCCATCTAGAATCCCTGGTACCTCATATACCAGCAGCAGGAGCATGGAAGCCTCACAGTGTGTACACCATGATGATATATTTGCATGCCTCGTGTCTAAAAGCTGTAGTGCGCAGTGAGGATCATCGTTTTTGGCCGCGCCCACAGCACCCACAACT
The DNA here is from genome assembly GCA_003316195.1 of Neoboletus brunneissimus. Classification (NCBI taxonomy): domain Eukaryota; kingdom Fungi; phylum Basidiomycota; class Agaricomycetes; order Boletales; family Boletaceae; genus Neoboletus; species Neoboletus brunneissimus. The sequence goes on along the minus strand of QFEL01001837.1, from coordinate 10,278 downwards.
CCACGAGATGTATAAAGTCTGCACCCTTGCCCTTATCCCATCATCCTCTCTTACCCCTCTCACTGGTACCTATGAATCTCTCTTTCCCCCGTAGCATGCGCGGAAATTGGAGGCGGCAAACTATTGATTCATCTACCTCCGTAGCAACGGGGAGCCAGTCACCTCCAGATGAAAACTGGGACGCGATTGATTTATCGTCAACCGAATATGCGCGTAGGCGCAGGGAATTGATGCAGCTCATCAGCGACCTGCGATCGTTGGGGCAAGTTAATAACCGCGGTTCCCCTCCGTATCATTAACCTCTTTCTCCAGTGGGGAGACAGTCCTTGATCTTCCTTCTATCGTCGTTATCGGTGGCCAGTCCGGTATGTATCGATATTGTGTGAGTTGAACTCGTGACTCACTATGACCTTGTCAGCTGGAAAAAGCTCCCTTGTTGAAGCAGTCAGCGGTGTAAGTTGCATCGAGTGTCTCTCAAGCTACAGAGGGTACTTGACATTTCGTGTTAGGTCAATGTTCCTCGAGACAGTGGAACTTGCACGCGGTGTGTCCAACCTTTTCCATATTGTTATTATCCTCATCTTCTATACAGATGCCCGATGGAGTGCACAATGTCGAGTAACGCGACGACTTGGTCCTGCAGGATCAGACTTCGCTTTGATTACGATTCGTTCGGAGGTTCTGCTGCCCAACCGAGGGAGATAGCCTTCGGACCCACGATCACCGAGAAGAGTGACGTGGACATCTGGCTCCGTTGTGCACAAGCAGCTATCCTCAATCCGAATCTCGCCCCGGAGAGTTTCCACAGAAAGAACATACAAGATTTGAAAAACTCCACCCACTCACTCAAATTTTCACGAAACGTCGTTTCTATTTTCATCGAAGATCCCACTGCCACCGACTTGTCCTTTGTAGATCTACCAGGTTAGTATGCTATTCACATGTACTTCCGTACTGATGTCTCCACAGGGTTAATACAGAATGAGGAGCCGGAGGTGCTCGACTTGGTTCGACAGCTCACTGAATCTTACATCAGTCGACCGAACACGATCATTTTAACTACGATACCAATGAGCGGTAACTCATAGTGCCCTTGTTATTCAGGAATGTCTCTGACTGCCGTATATCCGTTCAGACGATATTCAGAACCAGCAATCCGTGAGACTGGCGAGAGAGGCTGATTCCGAAGGAGAGCGCACCATAGGTTTGCTGATATCTAATGGCGAGTACTTGTATCTGACAAGGGTTTCATAGGGATCCTCACGAAACCTGATATGCTCGGGGACGGTGCGGTCAATGCCAAGAGGCTCTGGGTGGATGTGATCGAAGGACGTCAGCACACATTAAAGCACGGATATTATTGTGTCCGCCTCCCTGACGATGCTCAACGGGCACAGCGGTTCCCGAGATCAGCGCTCCAACGTATCGCTGCAGACTATTTTGACACGACTTCACCTTGGAGCGAAATTGCTGATCGTGGGCGTTTTGGAATCCCAGCGTTCGTGTCAGACATTAGTGTGTTGCTTGTCAGCCACATCAACAAAGCGTACGTAGCGCCATGGTATGCTTGAGTTTCACTCTAGGCTCAACGCATCCCCGTGCAGCATACCAAAGCTCAGAGAGGATGTCGAGCGATTGCTTGCTTCTTGCTTGAAGGAGATCAGTACCCTACCCAAGCCCTTGGAAGCTGATCCACAAATCGAGGTGCTCGTGAGAGTCAACGCATTTTGTGACGCCTTCAAGAGCGCCGTTTCAGGTGCCAGTTCGGACAAGATGCTTGCCCAGCGAAATCGAGCGCTCTACGCCATGTTTGGTCAGAATATTCGAGGAACTTCCCCAGATTTCCGTCCTTTTGAGGATCCTGTGCAATACTCTCGGATCGATGCTCTCGAAGGTGAGGAACCTGCGGTGGTTGAGAATGATAGCGTACAGACCATGGGAGTGCATGAGGTTCACAAAACCATTCAGGAGTCCGTCCCCTTCCCTTCCTTCAATGGGTTACCCATTTAACGTACAATGTTTATAGGTCGATTGCATGGGAACTTCCCGGTAACATTCCGTTCGAGGCTAAGACGCGTCTCATCAACCAGTTCACGACGCTATGGTCCACGCCAGCGGAGAAATGTCTGACATCCATAAATGATGTACTCGACGATGTCATCCAGCAACTCGTGAAAACACACTTCGGCCGATTTAAGGTCCTCCAAGAGTTGATCTCGTACGTCCTCGATAATTTTGTTGCGAAACCTTGATATAGACTATGTATGTCTCATTCGCAGAGATCTCATCCGGCCCGATATCGAAGAACACAAGCAAAAGGCACTCGCTGCGATCAAGGAAACTCTGGGGCTTGAGATAACCCCTAACTACACTCAAAACGTGAAAGATTTCAATAGTCTTCGTGCAAGGTGGCTTGCAAAGTATCAGCAAGCTCGCAGAAACCCCGAAGACTACAGGATTCCTAGACGAGCTTACGAGCGACTATCCACTTCAATCACAGCAGCACAGCAAGCATTGCAATATCTGGCTCAAGCCGGGTACAGAGGTCTCACTGTGGAAGACTTGACTCGTCTATTTCCCCGAGACCAATTTGAAGATGAGTTGATCGTCATGGCAGACGTGCGCGCATACTTCACCATCGCATACAAGGTAAGGGGATATCCAAACGAAACAGACGTAATGGAGAGACTGAGACCGCATGTCATACAGCGCATCATTGATCACGTCCCGCTGAAGATTGAACATTCTCTGCATCAGGCTTTGGCAGAGAGACTGTCAATCAGCCTGCTCCAGCGCCTCATGGCTGACACGACCTCGGCGGGCAACTTTGCTGATCGTATGCAAGCGTTGGTTAGCGAGGATCCAGCGACTGAGGCGAAGCGGATCCGGTTGGAAGCCTCGCGGACCCGACTGGAGGAGATGAGAAGAAAGCTTGTCAGCTTTGCTATGTAAATGGTTGTAGATCGCGAATCTGGTGCTATTTTTCTTGTCATTGAAGTTGTACCTCAAGTTTGCGTGTAATGACTGTATAGATCTTTTCGACCACATGCCCACTTGTCAGACACTTGCTGAGTGGGTGATTTGTGCATTAAGAAGTGGATACACTGAATAGCATTGACACCAGAGTGAGAGTCATTGAAAGTCAGAAATATGCCAGTACCATAGAACGTGATGTCCAGACTTCATCGACATCGACAACCACTCTTTGTGACCTGGCAAATCTAGCAGTCTACTGAGATGGGGAACGGTGAACTCTTTTCATGCGTCCAAGCACCTAAGTACTGTACGCAAAGGTACATTCATTAGCACCTATCAGCTGTTGGTGGATTGCGGATACAAGTGTATGATCTCGTCCGAGCCTCAGTATAAATTTGGCTTCACTGACTCTGTTTCGGAATGTTGATAAGGTCTCAGGTTGGGCAGTGTCAAACGCATCGATCCGAATCGTAGCTCCCGGATCCAAAGCGCGGGGTGTGAAAACTCGGGAAATCTGGGGTTTTCTTGACAGAGCATCGGAATTGTCCCGGCTGAATTCTCGTTTGCGTGCAAATGACAACGCCACAAACTGTCATGATCAAACGCGCGGAGGTGACTGGACATGGCATGATCTACTTCCTTGCATACTCGGCCTAGAATTTGTTATCACGTCAAACCAAATACATGCTGAGAGTTGTCAAAAATGCATGTCGGCGAGTCAAGTGGACACCAGCGCTGAAATACCTCGGGACTATGGAGGACCATATTGGGAGACTGACGCTCGCCTTTCTCTTGTGCGGCAAGGGACCTTGTCAGCCAAGTATAGGAAATAGAGGAATGGATAAGACACGCCACAGAAGCGGAATGACAGCGATGGTCGCGTCATTAGACGGATCGCGAGTTCTTGCTAGTGGTGCTGACGGGAGAGTACTTGGTGGTCTGGACTCTGGACTCCAGAGCATAGCGAGCTGAATGAAGGTCACCGTCCCTTTGCAGAAGTATTCCTGCGTCAGTCTGGGCGGTGGTTTCATTTGGAGCACCTATATCATTATCGTATGTGGGTGGGTTCGTCGCAAGTCCTTCCGTTCTCAGTCCTAGTCTGAGTTTGAAAGTACCACGGCGGTATTTACTCTTTCTGGTACACTAGTCAGTACAGGGCCTCATACTCCTCGACCTTATCATCATGTTCCCTCCTCTGCAAACGTACAAATGCATATCACAGGTGGATACGCTCTGTCGGAGCATGTCGTGAGGTGGGCGCAACGCAGCTGGCTCTGGAGACCGTGACGACTGTGTTATCCTTTGGGACACGGTTAGTGCGTTCGGATACTTGCCGGCACACACGCGGGCGCGAATGAACTTATCTACGCCGTTGCTATATCTCCAGATGGTTGCGATCACGCTGGTGGTTACCGTGATCATAACAGTCGTTTCCGGAGTCTGAAGATCTGATCTTCAATGCCAATGGCTAGAGCAGGCCTCGAGAGTACGCTGCTATAACTACAGTGCCCAGGTCTCCACTCTTGTCGGTCGTTTGTCATGGACTTTGTCTCGTACGGTGGAAGGTGTGCGTTCGGCTGATTGTTATATTTACGATGCGTGGACTCGGAAATTACTACGGGTTTACCTATCGGCCGAAGCTGTACGCAGTGGCTCGGACTTGTCTGGACAGATTTGTCTAGTTGCTCACGTCGCCGAGTCACAAGTAAAACTCTCGTGTACACTTGCGAAACCAACCCTTTCTTTTCTCGTCCCTGTCCAGCGCGATGGCAACCAATGCGCTCTCCAGAGTATTGGCGAGGTTGCAAAACCTCCCGTCGATGTCCCTGCCGACTGATTACCCGAGACCAGTCGGGACGAACAAACTGATCGAGGCTGCTCACACTGCTGATCTTCCTGAGCAGACATCCCTCGCCTTGCTGAAACTCGCTCTCCATTCGGATGACGGCGACGCAGAAGACGACGATGCGCAAAAGACAGATAGCAGTCCTTCCGCGTTCCATCTCCTCCTCGCCGCTTTCACCGTATTGTTACATCGCTACACCGGTGACACCGACATCGTCATCGGTTCTTCGTCTGCTGCGGCCAGTGCACCTCTGGTCCTGCGGTTGGCTGTCGACCCATCGGATACTTTCTGGTCCATCGTCCGGCGCGTCCAACTTGTCGAGAAAGAGGCGGAAACTGATGTACTCCCCTACGAAACCATCGTCCAAGCCCTCCGCAAGGACAAGGACGACACGATGGAAAACACTCGTCCACTTTTTCGTGTTCGTTTTTTTGACGAAACTGACCAACCTCGCGAAAACTTTATCCGCTCAACTAGTCTGACATCCGATCTCACCATCTTCGTCACGCGACCCCCCGCGACCACTCGTTCTTCCCTTGCTCCTCGCATAGCACTCCGCATTCTCTACAACTCTCTACTCTTCAGCCCCGTCCGTATTTCTTTCATTGTTGATCAGCTCTCAGTGTTACTTCGAAAAGTCTCCGCAAACTCCGCCGCCCTTGTAGGATCAGTGCCCTTGTTGACTAACGGTCAAAAGGTCCATCTCCCCAGCCCAACTGCAGATCTTCATTGGTGTGATTGGAAAGGGGCGATAACAGATGTTTTCTCACGCAATGCAATCCGCTGGCCAGACAGGTCATGCGTGATCCAGAGCCTTTCCTCCACAACTCCCGATGGGGGACAAGACGCACGCACCTATACGTATAGTGATATCAGGGAAGCATCGAATATCCTGGCGCACCATCTTCTCCAAGGAGGTATAAAACGAGAAGAAGTCGTGATGATCTACGCGTATCGGAGCGTGGAGCTCGTCGTTGCCGTCATGGCAGTCCTCAAAGCTGGCGCGACGTTCTCCGTCATTGGTATGTTGTTCTTCGTTCTTGACGTCGAGCGCGTGGTTTACACGCTGCTATCAGATCCTGCGTACCCTCCGACGCGGCAACAGATATACTTACAAGTTGCTCAGCCTCGTGGACTCATCGTTCTAGCTGGGGCAGGGAGGATCGGGCCTAACGTTCGAGAGTTCCTCTCAAACAACCTCAAGATTCGCGTCGAAGTTCCCGCACTCGAGTTTTCGCCAACTGGCGGAATTCTAGGCGGAACTGTCAATGGGATCGATGTGCTCAAGTCACGTTACCACCTTTCAGAAACTGATCCAAACGTCATCCTCGGACCCGACAGTATCGGTACTTTGTCCTTCACAAGTGGCAGCACCGGCATCCCGAAAGGGGTTCGGGGACGTCACTACAGTTTGACCCATTTCTTCCCTTGGATGGGTGAGAGATTTTCGCTGGGCAAATCCTCCAAGTTTACCATGCTCAGTGGTATTGCTCATGACCCTATTCAGCGAGATAGTGAGTATCTAAAGTTCCGCAATGGCTCTGTCTCACCCTCCCATTAGTCTTCACACCCTTGTTCTTTGGTGCGGAGCTCTACGTTCCTACCGCAGAAGACATTGGGACACCCGGCAGGCTCGCAGAATGGATGGATGCTAACAAGGTCACTGTTACTCACCTCACCCCTGCAATGGGACAACTTCTCTCCGCGCAGGCTACTCGACAAATTCCCTCTCTCTGTAGTGCCTTCTTTGTCGGCGACGTTCTCACTAAACGCGATTGTCTTCGGCTCCAGTCCCTTGCCGCAAATGTCCATATCATCAACATGTACGGAACAACGGAAACACAGCGTGCAGTTTCCTATTTTTCCATTCCACCCGTGTCTGCAGATCCGACTTTCCTTGCTACCCAAAAAGACATCATGCCCGCTGGTGAAGGCATGATCGATGTCCAGCTCCTTGTTATCAATCGGTCTAACAAGACCATTCCGTGCGCGGTCGGGGAAGTCGGGGAGATCTATGTGCGCTCAGGTGGCTTAGCGGAGGGGTATCTCGACTCCGAGGCGTCAACTGAAAAGTTCGTTTCAAATTGGTTTGCATCATCGTCACCGCCATGGAAGGACACGATACTGCACCCATTGCAAGGTCTCGCCGGGCCTGAATCACGACACTGGAAGGGCATCCGCGATCGGATGTACAGGTCTGGCGATCTTGGGCGTTATCTTCCCGATGGTCGTGTTGAGTGCATAGGACGCGCGGATGATCAAGTCAAGATACGTGGTTTCCGAATCGAACTTGGCGAGATTGATACCTTGATGAGCCAACACCCACTGGTTCGCGAGAACGTGACACTCGTACGGAGAGACAAGGACGAAGAAAAGATACTTGTCAGCTACTTCGTGCCGCTAGACGGCGCGCTATTGAATGGTTTCACAAGCGAGCTCAGTGATGACGAAGAAGCGGACGGTGTCAAGAGCATACCGAAATTTAGACGGCTCATTAAAGACATTAGAGAGCATCTCAAGAAAAAGTTGCCCAGTTATAGCATCCCCACACGTGCGTTGATACCCGGTTGGGCTGGTCTTCTGGCTGACTTGTTGCACTCGACCAGTGTTTGTTCCTCTCCGTCGCATGCCCCTCAATCCCAATGGCAAAATAGACAAACCTGCACTTCCTTTCCCGGATACAGCCCACGCCCATGTCACCCGTGCTGAAAACAAAGCTGCCTCCGAGGGCATTAAAAAAAGGGCCATCAGTCCCACAGAAGAAAAACTGTGTTTACTATGGGCAGAGGTGTTGCCCAACCCACCAGAGACAATACCATTAGACGAGAGTTTCTTCGATCTCGGAGGACACTCGATCTTGGCAACTCGCCTTATCTTCGAGATACGAAAGGTATTCGTCGTCGAGGCGCCTTTGGGCCTCATCTTTGCCCAACCAACCATCAGCGGTTTGGCAGCCGCCATCGATACGCTGCGTGATCCAGACTTTGGTATTGCTCCTCAAGACTCAAATACTACTCCGTCTACCCCAGTGCACACGGTGGATGACACGCAGAGAAAATTGACGCCTGTCGTTGTCGAATATGGACAAGATTTCGAGCATCTGGTTCCTCGCCTACGCAATTCCTATCCGCCGTTACCCCCGGACTTTCACACGCATGCCTTGACCGTGTTCCTCACAGGCGCTACTGGGTATCTCGGTGCATTCGTGCTTTGTGATCTGCTCCAGCGTCGGCAAAGGGTACAGAAAGTCATCTGTCTCGTCCGTTCTCCTTCAGTTGAGAATGGGCTTGAACGGTTGAGGGAAGGATCGACCGACCGCGGTGTCTGGGAGGAGGAATGGGTAGTCTCTGGAAGGCTTGAGGTAGTCATCGGGGACCTCGGGCAAGATCGTTTCGGTATGAACGAAAATACCTGGGATCGGGTTGCAGCCGAAGCTGATGTTGTATTGCACAATGGCGCTTTGGTTTGTCCTTCTCGAGTTCTTGTTGGGTGCGTGTGCTCAAAAAAAATCTACGCATAGGTGCACTGGGTTTATCCGTACGAGCGACTCCGATCACCAAACGTGATTGGGACCCTGACAGCTGTTGAACTCGCTTCGACAACGAGGCAAAAGCTTTTTGTTTTCGTTTCTTCGACCTCGGCTATCGATACCGAGCATTATGTTCGACTCTCTGATTCGTTGTCGCACATGCGCAGCGAGCGCAGGGGTATACCCGAAGACGATGACCTCGAAGGCGCGAGGAGTGGTCTCAAGACCGGTTATGGACAAAGTAAATGGGTATCTGAAAAGCTGTTATTTGAGGCGGGGAAACGAGGGCTCAAAGGACATGTTGTGCGCCCAGGGTATGTCGTCGGAGATTCAAAAACAGCGGGTACGTATATTTCGCCCCTGGGTGATTAATTTTCCGGCTGACTTGCCTGTCCGTGTAGTAACCAACACGGACGATTTCATATGGCGGATGGTTAAGGGGTGTGTTCAGCTTGGACTCGTCCCTGACATCAACAATACTGTGAATATGGTACCCGTTGACCATGTTGCACGATGCACAGCACTCGCCGCCGTTTTCCCATTACCGAACGCCACACAGACGGTACTACACATTGCAGCCAACCCACTCCCGACGTTCAACGACCTGCTCTCATCGCTCGCAGAGTACGGTTTCTCAACGCGACAATGTGAATACCTGCTCTGGAGACGGGAACTAGAGAAGCATGTCATGGAGGCGCAAGACAATGCGTTGTTCCCTCTACTCCACTTTGTCCTCGACGATCTTCCAACGAGTACGAAGGCCCCTGAATTAGACGATGCAAACACCGCTGCGTTGCTAGTGCAAAGCCAAAATCCCACTACGACATCCTCGGTGTCCGATGAATTGATGGGGCTGTATTTGGCTTGGCTTGTCGGCGCTGCATTCCTACCAGGGCCAGATTCGTCTAGTGCGCGCAAATGCTTGCCTGTGCTTGGGAATGGCACAGTCATCAAAGCTGCGGGGCGAAGTGGTGTTTAGGAGCTGCTGGAACGGCCCGGAATCGAATGATCGATCTCCACAGTTTGTAATTTTGTGAACATGGGGGATTCGAAGCTGTCCAGGACGTAAGCGACGGCAACCCAGCACCGCGACGTCGGACACCCGTCGGAGGGCTAAAGATCATCATGCCACTATCTCCAAACCTTGGCCGACCGTCTCGTCAGAGTTACTGCTGAGTTGTCCGAGTTTGGCAGAGTGATTAGATCTGAGCGCATCACAGGGTGCGCTTAATTTCCTCTTTAGCGTCAGTTCCACACAGCATGGCGCGCCACATGATTTTAAACTCAGATGAGACCTTCCGAATGCGGAAAACATGCCCCCGACACGTATTCGCGGATCGGTCGGAACAATGGATTCTAGTACGAGATAATGGTCGTGCCTTACTTTACCCTCTTCCCGTTCACGGTGTGTCATGCCATGCCTGCGGTGCGGCATCGGGCACTTAGTGAGCTGGTTCAACAGTTACTCACCTAACGGCAGCAAACAGGTTGCCATCGGTATGAAACTCTTATAAATTAGCTTGCGATCCTTGGCATTTCGAATTCCTGCTTTCTCCCTAGCACCCCACAAATGAGTGTTGGGTCAGAGACTGAAAAGTACCTGCGAGTCGCCTCGCTCTCAATCGCTGCTTATGAGTGCGTCTCGATCGTCCCGCCCTCTGCAGTGCTTTCGTGTTCATCTACACACAGCTACCTGATCACATTGCCCGCTGAACTGCGGTTCTATCGAAGTCAGACTGATCTCTTCCGCCCAAGGTATTTGATCTCGTCGGCTAATCCTCACTGACGATTGACTGTCTGCTTGGTGTAGCCTGGGTTGCGTTCTTTTTTTCCTCATTCGGTGAGTCTCGCTTTTTTTCCGGAACTCGTTTTCCTCGTCTCACCGGGCGTCAGCTATGTTAGTATCCTTGTTATGGTCATCAGCAAT
>QFEL01001834.1:0-27182 GCA_003316195.1 Neoboletus brunneissimus | reverse complement strand
GTGTTTGCAGTGCGCTTCGCGCACTGCATCAGGGTTAGGCATTGGAACAGTTTTGGGAGTCACTGTATGTACAACGCACATAACCCAATGACCGCTGCCGTCTGACCGATGGATAGATATAATCCAGATGTTCTTCCTCCAGAATAGGATATGTTTCATCATCTGCCAGAGGAGATGATCAGGGGCATTGTATCGAATTCGGTGTAAATCATATGTGGAAAAGATCGCGAACTGATCCACGTTGAGCGGCTGAATGTCCGTGATTAAGAGCGGAATGTAGCCATTGATACATATATCATTCAGACATGTCGTGGGCGATTCAAGAAGCCGAATGTCATCCACTTCGAAGGTGAGTCGAGGGAAGTCATCCTGTGGTGGGCACAACTTTCGGACAAGCAGCAAGGAATGGTCTGAAGGGTCATGCCTCAATGATACTGGCGTGTGGTCAATGGAGAGGTTCTAGGTAGATCAAAATTGCTGCATTTGACATCAAAGCGATCTGACTCACCGGTGGCAGTTCCCATATGATCCTGACCGGTGCTGGGGCAATGTCGTCCTCATGCCCCATATCAGGTTCCACAGCTTCTTCAGCGAGGTAATCAGCGAGCGGAACATTGATTTCTTCCTCTGAAGACACTTCCGGTGGCACGTGCACAAGCTCTTGGACTTCTGTATTGACAGAAATAGCCTCAACCGTGCTCGGCGTAATCCATGTTAGGCATATGGGAGCCAAATCACCAGTGAGGGTTGTCGCCAAGGAAAGGGCTTCCTCGGTGCGACTTTCGAACTGCAACAGAGATGCAAGCAGGTTAGCCCATTGTGTCTTCAGAGAAAGAAGATGAGTGCGTCGTTGGCCAAGTAACAACGAAAACATCTCATCTGGTGGTTGTTAGCGCGATTCATCGAATAGTGTTCAACGTCTCTTACTACTGGGTGTGCGCAATGCGAGCTCAATGGCTGCAAGCTCCTCACCATACCAGCGCCAAAGATTGTCGGCTTCGATGCCGAGACGGCGCTGTTCCTCAGTACATCGGTTGGCTTTGAGCATGCCACAGATCCCGTGATGAACACTCTTGTCTTCCATCCACGATGGAACTTTTCTGGTCAATGGGGTGATCCACACATCCTCCATAAGTGTCTGGTCGTCGCGTAATTCGGAGAGTTTTGTTGGAAGAGGGTGGGGAAGCGGTATTAACCACTTCGGGTCATACAACAGCTCGAGCTGCATGCAATACGCGTTGAACTTGCGGATCGCACTCAGTAAGGCGGGCTGACGTTTCGAAATCGCTTTCTGAGTTTGTTGATGAAGCTTCGTGCCTAGAAAGGTAAAATTAGTTCTGTGACAGATACATGCCTTAATTAGATACCAAGAGGCTTCTGCCCGCCACCAACTGCCCAATCGAGTTTGTCCCATTCAAAGAAAGACCCTATGGTGTGCTTCCGAATATTAATCTTCAGATCGCGAGCGAGAAGAAGAAGTTTGATAAAGTCAAAGCTGACTTGATTGAGCTCCGGAAACTCGTCTTGGATGTTGAGTGACGTATAGAGGCTGTCCACTTTTGACATCAAGCATTCGTGTGTGCGTTCTAGGCCGGAAAGCATGTCAAGGGCTTCATGTGATAGTGCATCCTTCTCAATCGCACTTCTCGCAGCCTGCAGAGCCTTATCAGTGGCATTGAGGTCGGACTGAAGCGAAATGACCGTGTCAAGCTGTTTCTTGAGACGCTTGGGAGCGTCTGTAGACGGAAAGGTCAGAGAGAAAGGGAGAAGAAAACACTGTACATACGAGCTCTAACCGACAGCTGAGGAGCTCTTTGTGACGTCCATTGTACTCGGAGCTCCTGGATATCCCATCCGCTTTCATCGGCTTGTTGGCGGGCAGCCTCACCCTGTTCCTGGACCCCACGCCGAAGGCGGCATTTGATCCAATCACCAAGATTGGCTCTCATCTCGTGACCAACTGCAGCCACCTGACGGTCGATCATCCAAATTCGGCGATGACGCTGCACACAACAGATGATCAGTTAAGTATTAAAAAGAGAGTACTTATCACCGCCTTACTGAGGATGAACACTCAACTCTGATCAGTTTGATCAAGTGAGACCACAGGCGTTCAGTGCCTTCTCCGTCAGAGAGGCCAAGATCAACTGCAAGACGAGGGTTGAATACGAGCTAACAAGCCCATTCATGTCCATAGGCATGCATTGCTATAGTGGCGAAGTGAAGTCGTTGAACGGTGTCCGCAGGAATAATGTCATACTAAGAGACGTTATGAGTGTTTGGACGCAAACAAAGCTTGCTGACAGTTACTTTGGATAAAGTCCGTGCCAAAACACATCCAACGTCATAAAGAATGACGACAGTCGCTTGAGGAGGAAGAAGGGTGAACAGGTGATGGATGAGAGCCAGGGGGAACTTCTGTTGCTCGCCAGCGGTATCGATATTTGCAAAAAACAGAGGAATGTCATGGCGACAGATGAGGGCCATGAGGCCGGTGTCGTCAAAAGCTTCTGTGGCAGCCTTCTCCTTGTGTCTGTCAGCTGCTTCGTACGAAGATTCGCACTCGTCTATTGCCTCATCTGGAACGATCTGCTGATATGATTTGGCAGGTCGCTTCCGTGCCTTTGCAATCTGATCACCCATAGCATCAACCTGTTCCTTGGAAAGGAAATAAGAGGGATCGAAAAAGGATGGGCTATCGCCTGCAGTACGGCGATGTCAGTGATGGAAATTACCATCCGTTGCAACGTGGATATCACCACCATCATCTAGAGGTGTTCCAAATTTGGTCCCCCCGAAGCACGCTGGACAACGCTGTACAAGGATGGAAGCAGGGTGTGGAGGCGGCTCGGGGATGTGTTCGGAAGGGACAGCACCGGTGTCCGGCGGCGATGTGTGCATGGATGCTTGCACACGATCACGACAATGTTGAACCGCATTCTCTATTTGTTGCTCGACCTCAACAAGAAGCACGTCGTACCACTGCACAGCGCTTCCCAAGCTACGCCGAAATGGGTCAAGAATGGGCTGTCCCTGAATAGAGAAGTGTTGGCGAGGAGTAGCATCATTGAGGCTGACTTACTGCTTTGTTGGCTACCTGGAATCCACAGCGAGTATAGTGCGTATGTAGTGCCGAAGTGAGAGCATTTATGGCATCACACAAGCGCTCGAATAGGGCACGATAGAATCCGAGAAGTTCGACTGAGACCGCCATACGAGGCTGGCTAGGCGATGTCGGGAATAGGCCAAAATAAAGTAGAACTTGAGGCAGAGTCGCACACTTGCAACTGACGACCTCGAGTGAGACAAAATCTATGTAAATTAAGGCAATGGTGCATCAGGAGAGGAGGGTCACTCACGGTTGAATAGTAGACAGAGTATCTGCGTTGACTTCTGCTCACAGATGAGTTTACTGCAGCGAGACATGATGCCAGGTAAGATGTCGAGGGGTTTCCCGAGCGTTCGAGAAGAATATTGTAGATAAGGCTTCACTAACATGGGCAAAATCGTTTGCCAGCTGTGGTAGAGGCGCTGTGCTGCTGCGTTGGGGAGTGTTCGTCGGGTCTGAGGGTTGGAAGAGGAGCTCGCAGGCTCACTCAGTGACGATGGTGTCGGATTGTTCTCCCACTCGACAACCATTTCAAAGCTATCGTCATTGTCTAAATGAAATGAACAGGTTTCCGGCTCAATAGATCCGGGGTCGTGAGTTCCAACTGTACTGTTTGGTGAAACGACCGGGGGCCCGGGGGGAGTGGGCTGGCGCGCCTTGCCTAGGAGCTGAGCTAACCATTCAGTGTGTGCTCGATGGCGAGCAGCTTGGCCAGGGACTTTGACAACATGTTGCGTGTGGTGCTTATTGCGGGGACGCTTTGGACTTTCGAACTGGAGACCAAGGTTACTTGTTGACGATTGCGCACTTCGAGTTCCAGGGCGGGGGGGCATTGATCTAAGAAATTCGAATCGAGAGGAAAAAGAGAAATACATCACAAGCCGGCCAACAGAGCTGTAGATAGGATGATTCAGGAGAATCAGCAGGGGAACATCGCCTCTGAGGAGCTTCTTAGGGAGGCTCTTTGGAGTTTGGGAAGGAGGCTCGGGTGCCTCCGCCATAGGGCTTATGACCCTCATGTGTGGCACATGAGGTCCTCACGAGGTTCTGGGGAGGGATTCACGACAATCTATTTTTAGAACACGGGAGGTCTGACACCTTACAGGCCAAAAAGGTGTGACATACGAAACCGGCCTTTTAGGTCTCTATTGATACCGAAGAGGTGCTGCCTTAGGTGGTACAATTGCAGTCACATCAGAGAGGCCACCGGCCATATCAATGCCATTCGGGTTTATGCTCGACTTGATTACACGACCATTGAATAGTTCCACATCATTGAATGTGCACTCACGGATCCGGAGTCGTGAAACCGCACCAGCATATTCTTGATCCTCCTTCATGCATTGTTGTTCATTAAGTGTTATGACAGTATCAATTCTTTTCCATGCGAGCCTACCAAGGCGTTTTCGAGTCTCATCATCAGTTTGTCGGGCACACAGTCCAATTGAGGTAAATAGAGGTGATCCTCCTACTGGCGGAAACTGAAAGAAATCACCTGCAAAAATCATCGTTACACCTCCAAACCAGAGATCAGGCTTTTCTTTGGCAAACCGAAGAGCATGATCAATATCTGCAATCAACTGTAATGACAATAGTGATACCTCATCAAGCAATATGAACTCAACATTTTTCCACTCGTCTCTAAGTAGGGTTCGATTTCGTACAGATACCAGTACAGTATAATCTTCTTCACTCTCACCCGGAATGCGGTTTCCTTTACCTTTGTTATTGGCTTTGATCTTAATACCTAAACCCTTATGAATTGTCATACCATTTATGAGTGAAGCTGCTGATCCAGTAGGTGCAAGGAATCGTATCATGTGACCACAGTGATAGCGTTCCATCACTGACCGAACAGCCAATACGACATGAGTTTTTCCAGTTCCTCCAGGACCAGTCATAAGCATCATAAGTTGCTTGGAGATCATGTCTTGTCGCTTCTCAACATATTTATCCACAAAGAAATCAGTAATAACACGATACGCAATCTGTTGCTTTTCATTCAAGTGATATTCTTGACCAATCTGTTCTATGACTTCGCGTGGTTGAAGGATACGACTGGACTCAAATCCAACAGGAATGTTTGTTGATTCTGTGTCCTTGCAAGCAATGGGTTTGTGTTGGACGATTGGTTCATAACACTGGGTAGGAAGAGCTAAGCTAGTTGGATGCATGTCACTCTGCTGCTCTGGATTAAGAGCATTCCTATGAGATTCCGCTATAGATAGCTCTTGTTGTTTAACCTCAGCCTTCCACTGCTTAATCTTCACATCCGTAAGATTTATATTCTCTAACTCGTCTGTTAATGATCTTCCCAAAAAATTGGGAAGTGTGTCTTTAGACAAGTACGATCGTTTAACATGCTGCTCGTGAAGCCAACCTGATTGTTTCAAAAGCAACATGACCTGTTGAATTTTGAATGTCTTATGCGCGTTCCGCGAAAGACCTGTCTTTGAATCAAAGAAGTTCTCATCGTCATCCAGACTGTGACTTGTATCGTCATCCAATGACCGAGGCACATTCATCTTCGTACGCTGAGTTTGTTTTCGCAACCGTTCTGCATCTCGCTCGTCTTCACACTCGTGGATCGCCTCCCAATTCCGCATAACAAGCTTGCTTTCATCCGAAAAACTGTACTTATCATAGGCATCTTCCCAAGTTTCACCATGATTAAGGAGGGGATTATCAATACTAAAAGGTTTGAAATGACAAAGAGTAAAAGTTGCCCAAAGGGCTGTATTAGACGAGCGGGGAATAGACATTCCAACGACTCTTGGTACAAGCTCCTGTTCATCCCATGCATGAAATTCATCTCGATGCTCTATCAATTCGTGTGTCCCACATAGCGGATGTTCCTTTTTGAGTGCATGACGTCGCAGCACACCCATGCGTGTTTCAGAAGTATTTTTGGTGTTCTTGCTTCGGCTTTTGGCCTGTATGCGCACTGATCGACAAAAGTCATAAAAACTCATCCCTGCAAGAGTATCAGCACGATAAAGATAGTGGTGCACTTGGGTTGCCTCTTGGAGGTTACCGTTTTTGTCTGTTGATATACGGAGACGTGCTTCTTCAACTTCATCAGGGCCTTCGTCCGAGTCAAAGAGGATTCCTTCTGCCAATGGATCTTGAGCATGACCAATCAAATCTTTCATGTAGGACACAAGAATAGACGATAACATAGGAATAGTCTGATGTGATGCTATCCCGTCGTCAAATCCTCGGATATACCGAGCAGCTTGTTGAGCATGAATTTGCTGTTGACGACCAAACTGAGATACACACTTGTGGAGCAAAGTCTTCGCATCATCGATACCTAGTTCAGAACCACTCGAGGGACCTACTGGCAGGCGCGCAACAGCCTTCGATAGTAGAGTCAGCATCTGATAGGTCTTCAAACCCGTCTTTGTTATATAATCTGAAATATAAAACATTGCTGCCTTTGCTGATTTTCCGGATAACACGCATTTCAAGTCATGATTATGTCTGCAGAAAACAAGTAGGTAAGGGTTGAAATAGTTCACCGTACCATCCCGACAAGCAAAGATAATGGAATTCGTGTCCTTGTCAAAATGTGAGGCCTCTACAACTTCGTGCGGGAACTGGAATCGACAATTTCCATCGTTCCCGTACTTGTGACAGATTGCACGACATTGGTGACGCTGTAGGACCTCTCCACACTTTTTTACCTCGGTCGCAAACACAGCGTCCCATTCTTTCAAGACAGTGAACGTGATTTTTGGGTCGGCCATTAAAATTTCTGGTGATGGGGGTTTAGGTGGCCTCTCAATCCGTGGCTCGAAAGATGGATCTAGTACAGATACCCCTATATCGGGAAGGTGATGATGAATTATCTCGTCAAAAAACAAGAAGAACTTCTTCTGGTATGTCTCGTCATGCAATTTTGCATGTAACTCAGACGGATTCATTCCACCCACAAGCCAAAGTAGAAAATGTCCATGGAGCGAGCCTCGTTCTGTATACTCAGTTGTCCCATAGAAAGCACGAAGATGTCCGAATATACCACCACCAACATGAGACTTCCGTTTCTTGTAATCCCAACCAAGAAGATTTTCAAAACAGCATCTGACAGAAAACTCAAAGAAATCAGCTGCCGCGACAGGATCTTGAGCAAGGCGAATCGCACGTTCACGAGTGGAAACCAGATGTGGAAATCAATCAGTCAAGTCAATGTTGAGATCACCGTACATGACTTGAAATATTGGACTGTGTGCTGCCGATGGATTGAAGGTAAAAAACAAATGAGGCAGACCAAAGTACCCATAGTAACTTCTGATCCCATTACGAATATATATTTTCGCAGACTCTGAGCCCGGTATTCTTGCAGATATCGTGTTGACATGCTTCAGTAGCTTTAAAGCCTTTTTTTCATCCTCAGACAGATCTGATAACCGAGTTTCACGTTCTAAGTTATTAGCGAGCCTTTCAAGGACAACAGATGAGACAGAAGTCAACTGCCGGGCGACACGACAAAAAGCGGACCGTTTGCAGGTGAAATAGGTCTGTAAATGTGCCGCTCTTCGTTGAATAATATTCAATGTGACAAAGATGAAAGAGTTGTGATACTGGAAACATCGGTCTGGGA
The DNA here is from genome assembly GCA_003316195.1 of Neoboletus brunneissimus. Classification (NCBI taxonomy): domain Eukaryota; kingdom Fungi; phylum Basidiomycota; class Agaricomycetes; order Boletales; family Boletaceae; genus Neoboletus; species Neoboletus brunneissimus. The sequence goes on along the minus strand of QFEL01001834.1, from coordinate 19,470 downwards.
TGTTGAGATAATATTGAGCCTGTTGTTGAAAGGACAATGCGACCGACCGTTCCTTACTCTCGAAGCCTCCCATTCCATATGGAAATAGTGTCGGATATGTTCCAGGCAGCAAATCTGGGTTGTCATACTCATTAACTGGCCTCGATCCTTGATAAACGATTAGATCAGGGAGTGATGAACCATCCGACTTGGATGAAGTCAAAGAAGTGATATTTCGAAGAGCAGCGGCCATGAATGTCCGTCCGCTTAGTTTAACACATTCAGGATCAGAGACGCCCATTTTCTCCAGGAGAATGACTTGTGATTTGTTTTTCTCGCACCGTGGAGTCTCTGACAAGTCCATGTCAGAAATGTCATACAGCAACGAAGCAGGATGACTATCAAAGCCAGATGTCTCCTCTTCAAAGACATCCTTAACGTTTGTTTCATCATCTTGTATCACCCGCAACGACAAACCAGGCAATGTGCCATCATCCGGATATAATGCCATAACCTCAGAATCAAGTGGGATATCAGCATATAGACGGTTGTGATTCTTCAACCAGATAAGAAACGACCAAATCTTCATCTTCCGTACCCGGAACACAGGTCCAAGGTTAGCAGGATTCAACTTCCCAGAACCCACAAAAATAATGCTGATAAAACCATTTATATCAGATGGAGTGCGTGGCAAAACTGAGGCGGTTGAGACAATGTTCATGTCGTGCGCACATACATTACCATGAAAGACCCTGGGTTGTGCGGGATCGGAAGAACGAAACAGACGTGTAACATGCGCAGTGGAGTTGTAAATCGCACAAATCCTTTCTTCAACCCAAGTCAGATCATGGAATTCATCAGGTAAGTTGCCTCTGAAGAGGTCATTTGCCAGTGCAAACCGTGGCATCTTGTTGGCGGAAAGGGACGAGCTACACTCACAGCAAATATTTACTGTCGATCCATCAACAGGGATGCCAAGTTTATCAAGCATGAGGCCGTCGAGTCCAGGATGGGCGAAATTGAATCGGGAAGATACACTCTGAATAATACACTTTCGAACAATGAATTTGTTCTTCAAACGCAACCTATCCAGCAACTTAGTCAAGGGTTCGGAGACTTCATGTGGCTCACAGTCCTCTCTGTACTGACCACAAACACAGCATATGGGAGGTGTTTTCCATTGCGACGCTTCATAGTAACGATTAAGACATGAGAGAACAACGGATTGTGGAACAGTCTCAGGCCATTTGTTGCAGAGGTCTGCAAGTTCCTGTCGACGACCAGCAACTGCGAGGACCCTATTCTCGCGCCTTTGTCTTTTTCTGGTGTTGACAGAATTGATTTTAGGATGAGCGAGCGCATGTATGATATCTTCGTTGTACTCTAGCTTGAGTATGTGCGCTATACATTCTGACTCATCCTGGTATTCAAGCAGAGACTCGTGGGGCAAGCAATATTCAATGATGTCACACAACATCGGCAAAGGTATTGATACCAGGCAACGAATGCGACCCAAGATATGTGTAACGAGACCACTGATTGTTTTTCGATGTGAACGGCTATTGATAGATGGACGGTCTATGGCCGGAAGCTGCTGGATACATGCCACAATACAATTGAAAGGCAAAGTGTTGAGCCGGGGAATCAGGTCATCGATCGACACCGTAGCCCACTCCGGGAGTTGTAACTTGGATGCATCAAGTGAATATACAAGACATAAGGGCTTGCACAGAGCGGTAGTGACATCCATACCAAAGACAGTCTTGAAATATAACAACAATAGCGAAGGCAGGGAGTAACTGTCACCCTTCGAATGCAATTCACGAAACAAATCATGGCGTGACATAGATGTTAAGCGATTTCGCAGACTCAAAACATGACTTACAATAGCTCCAACAATGGTTTTCTTTAATTTACCCTTAGATGATAAACACGCCATTCGAGCAGAACTGAATAAAATATCGACGGTAAGGGGAGACAGATGATGCTCATAGATTTCAACAGAGTAGAAAAACCATTGTGGGAATGCATCACGGCGTAAGTGCCATGTCTGGTTGAACGAAACAGGCTTTTTTTTTTGTGATTTTGAAAGTGTTTCAAAGATAAAACAGTGGGTGTATGACGCACCCTCAAATTTCTGCAGAGAATGATACACAAAGGACTTGGAATCTCGATCGCAAACATAGATGGCAACACCATCATAGATGACATGTCCCGAAAATGATGGACAGCGAGGACAGGTGGTATGATGTGATGAGAGGGAGTCATGCAACCAACGGCAGAAATTTTGAGGGGTGTCAAAGCAGGAGACCGCATACTGCGGGTAATAGATTGGGTCATAATAAATGGGATAGTCGTCCACATGGTGGACGAGGTCTAACGGCGGGCATGATGACTCGTCAAGCACACGCGCAGCCCGACCAGGTTGCTTGTGAACAAACCTCCGACGAATCAGTTTGGACTACCAGAAAAAATGTTGCAACATACATATTTCAGGATTGAATGCCGCTTGAAGTCAAGCGTGTTTGCGCGATCATGAACATTTATAGATTTGTAACCTCACTACCAGTCAAACCTTAATTTTGCAGTTTATAGTTGATTACATAAGGTTTTTCACACAGGTCGACATGCTCGTTTGCAGGGTGCCTGACGTTTGCTGCAGACAAAACCCTCCCCCACTATCGTGGGAGTCGGGGATTTCTTTGTCCCTGCTTCAGCTATTGCTTGATTGCACCCCACGTACTTAGATGCGACATCTGAATCCATAACATTATATCAGCTCATGTGGTATATCGTTGTCCCCTAAATTTGCGCTTTCATTTGACCTTCAACTACCCTCCCAGAAATCCCATGTCACTATTATCTCCGCGAAGCTTGCGAAAGTTGTACCAGGCCATGGAATCGCGTGCGGTAGCTATCGCCGTAAAGGAGGATGACAAGCCCACTGACGAAGTCCCTGAGGAACCGAACCACGTCAGAATCGATTCCCACAAGGAACAGAAACTCCGAACCAGCTTCGCACTAAAGAGCGGATGGGATAGTCAAGAACCTTTGGAATAGATGTCTGCATGAGAGACGGCCATCTGTCAGTAACGATTGCTTTTGGGTTCGTCAGGGCGCGAAGACCCTCAGGACCACCTGCTCTAGACAGTCAGAGATGCCACATCATCCGCACAGATTGCACCGACTCGCCAAAGCGCCCATAACCACTCGCTTTGTTGCCCCCAAATGGAAGATCCTGGCTGTAAAGCAAAACACTATCTAAATGCCAATTTGAAATGATGGCTCGTTGACGTACTTCAACTGTGCATAACCATCAGACACATTGATCGGTAATCAGTAATTGAAACTCACGTAGAACACTCCGAAATCGTTGATGGAGACCATTCCACATTCCAATTCTCGAGCAACTTCCAAGCACAGGTCTTGGTGAGGTCCGAAAACACTGGCTCCAAGACCGTACTTGGTACCATTAGCGATCTTGATTGCTTCCTCGATATCATCATAGCGGATAAGCAAGGCAATTGGCGCAAATACTGATTGGGTTGTTAGCGTGGGATTACGCTCCAGCGATAAGCTTACGTTCTGTCTGCGCGATATTTGACTTGGGGTCGACATCACCGAGGACCGTTGCCGTGAAGTACGCGTTGCCAGCTGAAGAAGGATGGAGATACTTCTTTCCGCCAACGTCCATTTGACCGCCTGCTTCGTGAGCTTCAAAAATAAGGTTCTCAAGTATGTCGAAGTGGTCATTCGTAATCATGCATCCACAATCGACCGTATTGATGAACCCTTCCCTCGATGGTGCCAAAACGGAACCAACGCGCAATTTTTTGGCTCGCTCCGTCAAAGTTTCGTAGAGTTCGTCATACTGCTCTGAGTGTACGATCAAGCGCTCAATACCGATGCAATTCTGACCAGCATTTTGGCTGACGAAAATCAAAATAGTGATTAACGGGGCACATGCGATCGAACTCACAAGATACCACGCATCCAGACACTTGCCCACTTCTGGATATCTGTGTCAGGGAGAATGATGGCTGGATCTTTTCCGCCTAGTTCTAGCGTTACAGGGGTAAGGTGTTCTGTTGCAGCCACAGCTACCTAAAGTCCCTTGAGCAATTTATTAAAGGCACATCCAAGCCTCAGTACCTTGCGTCCAATCACTTCCGAACCGATGAACGTAATATGTTTGATAAAGGGTGACTTGGTCAGTATCTCTGCTTTGTCGGGCCAGCAACAAACCGTCTAGAAACATACTCAGAGACGCCTGATGAACCGGAGCCATTCACCGACCTGAACTATATCTGCATCATGACCACAGGCTTCAAGTGCCTTGTGTATTGCCCCGACGAACCAGTCGGTAGACCATACGACGTGCTCGGAACACTTCAGCACAATAGCATTACCAGCAAAGATGGACGCGATGATTGGTGACCAAGCATTGTGGAGTGCTGCAGGCTTGTATAAGAAAACACGATGCTTACTATGGGAATCCACTCACGGTAGTTCCAAGACACGATAGCACAAACCACACCCTTGGGCTCGTAAACGACTTGGGACTTCTTGTAACTCAGCATCAAATTTGAATATCTCGTCTCGGTTCGTAGAGCACGTTCTCCGTGATTAATCAGCCACTCCAGTTTCGAGCATGTCGTCAGAATTTCGCCGAGGGCAGCATCAACCACTAGAACAAACTAGTTCAATCCCTCGTCCCTGCTTGAAGCGTACTGAGCTTACGAGTCTTTCCGGTATCACGGCACGCAACTCTCGCACAAGCTTCCTGGTTTTCAACGAGCCACTTGAGCAGACTCCGCATCACCCTGCGCCGCTGCGCAAAAGTGGTTTCTGCCCATGAAATTTGTGCTTGCTTCGCTCGCTGTATCTTCGCCTGGATTTCACGCTCATTGTCCGCTATGACTGTCTTGATGTGCAACGAGTTTGCGGGGTCGTAACATGTGATGTAATCCCTACTACCCATAAAGTGATGGGGGAGAAGGTCAGGTTCGGTAAGATGCGACTTGAGGTTTGCGTTATGAATCCTCAGAGACTCCCATTGAGGGTCTGCAGCCTGAGAGGACATCAGACAAGTGGCACAGAACGAGAATAGACCACATACTTCGGGCACATTATGTCTGAAAGGCACAGCACTGTTGTGCGCCTTCTGGTACCGATCGAAGACTAGCCAGATACCGAAGGCGGAGAACACAGTGAGAAGGTATAAGACCTCAAGTACACTGGCCTTTGGATCGTTTTCGAGCCACAAGTTGAGGGTGCGGAGTGGATGAAAAATGGCATAGAGAAATGAGGGCATTGCTGCTGCTCGCGCACCCGGCACAGAAAGGTTACTGGTGAATTCAAGCAGCTGAGGAACAACTCAAACCGAACGCGTCAAGTCGACACAAACTTCTATCGTAACGCGATCACGTGACTACTATGACCTATCATCAAGCTCTCTTCATCCTCCATGCTTCTCTCAGTGCATTCAAACATGAATTATCATGTATTCATACTCATAGTGATCAAGTTCATGAATACGGACCACGTCATCCATCCGAGAAGGAAGGGAGTCGCGGATTGGGTTAGGGACTAGGGGAGGAACTCAGCCTTGTTCCTTACGATGACAGCGAAACTTTGACATACCTCAACTTTAGGAGTGTTTCATCGCTCTAGGATGTTCCAAATGATGTTCACGAATGTGACGAACGAAATTCTTGCGCGTGATGTGTGCGTCACATCCCTCCCAAATGCAGGAAATCTTATCAGCTCCCTTCTTCTGCCTGATACCATGGGAGTCCCTGAAGTGCCCAGGGACGCTGCGGCATGAAATATAGGCACCACATATATTGGAGGTGCTCTCGCCAACACATCCACAAAGCGCCTCAGCCGTGCATGAGTGGGCGTTCTGTATTGCAGGTGAGATAGATCTAGATTGGCCGTGTGGCAATAGGGCGTGGAAGGATCTCACTTACATCGTGAACCTCATAAGCGGAATCATCTTGGTCCTCAACGATATCGTTCACCTAAGAAGTGCTTCAGAGCCCAGACATAAAGAAATGATATATTAAATGCATACTGGTCCCCCAGCCTGGGTCCGCTTAGAATTCGCGTAGTTCATGTCCAGCGCATGCAACAGTTCAGATTGATATGTAGGCATAGTGTAGACAAGAGGTGAAAAAACAGTTTCTCGGTGCAGAGCGGATGAATCCCTTGATCATCTTATACCATATGAGTTGATAAAAGGCCCTCCAAAGCTCCAGGCATGGTTGCTGGACGGCGGGACGGCAGGAGGACGGAACGGGGAGGATGGTGTGGTATGCAAACATGGAGGCAGGTTGCAAACATGGAGGCCAGCCTGGAGGGCGGATTCACTTGCTCAACTCCAACGATTGGGGATTGGATGTTGACCTTCGGGTAGAGATTGACCCCGTTGTCATTCTTGATGAACGCCGCTGAAAGAAAGTAGAGTTACCGGTATTTACTCCAACGAACATGAAATCGTAACCGCGCTACCTCAACTTTTTTGATACTGTATGCTTTGTAGCGTGTTCGACTGCTAGACTTGACGGTGTTCTACACCACCAGCTTTGATCGGAAGCAGATGCCTTGCATGGCATCGCTCCCTTAAGGAAGCCAGCATGCCAGTGGAGGTCGCATCAAGGCAAACGTCGGATCACAAGGTAATTACTTGGCCATCTTCGACTGCGCCCCAAAGGACTCCAGGGAAAGGGAGGGGGAAAATGAAAGCCGACAAGCAAAGACCGCGTCAACAAACACCTCCAGGGGCGGAGGCCGTGACACATTTCGGTACCTATTTCTGCCTGAGGGGCTTGTATCAACAAGATTAGTGGGAAATTTGGATGCGGTCCAAACCTTATAGGGTTCTCAACATACCTAGGTCCATGTTGCGCTCCAATACGGAGGGGCTGTTGTCACCGTACGAGGTGGAGAGACTGGCTCTGGAGACACGTTGATTTTTTAAATTTGCCCTTTCCTGGATGTCATTGGCTGTGCACATGCCCAACGTACCTTAACGTACTTGGTTCTCTCAGGTTCACAGGCCAGCAACAATAATCAAACGCTCGTTGATCCTGCCAAGTTTTCAACGGCCCAATGCGAACGAAGCATAAAAGCGGATCTCGAGCTATCGCGAGATACCTTCCTCGCAAATCTAGCTCGATCGAAGACACTAGAACGCAAAAAAAGATGATGATGTAGTGAGATCCTGTCAAATCGTTTTCAATCGGCAATAGACGTCGAGATCGTCTACCAGTTCCAGAGCCAGACGAGACGGTGTAATCCATGCGTAGGCGAAACCTGGGGGGAATCACATTGAAAACCTAGCAAATTGTACCCTCCTTCGCCATTTGATGATAGCCCCAGATCAGAGACTGATTATCTAGAACTAGAGCGCGGTTGTCCCCGGGGGATCAGGGGCAACGCGAAGATCGAAACCGCATCATGCCCGTCCAAGAGGTTCGAAAACCACGCGGACAAGATGTCCAGCCAGTTTGAACGCGAAGAGCTCTTCAGAGTCTCTCCACTGGATAAATGTGCGATGACGACGCAAGGCAGGGACTGAGTTAGAACCTGGGAGATCTGGTCAGTTCACTTTTTCGCCTGTGAGTCGATCAGTTGCACCGATGAATTTGAAAGTTGGAATATTTCCCCCAGAGCTCAGAGCCTGTTCGGTCCACCGTTTACAATCCACGTGCTTCTGCATCGTAGATTCGATCGTTAGTGATCGCCAGTCCTCATTTCAAACGCGACACACGTGCACCACGAACCCTATAACATTTTGAGTAGATTCCATGAGAAAGAGTGTCATAAACGGCCACCAAAGCCAACCCTAGCGGTGATACCTCAGTGCAACTGCAGTAGGAGGATATCATTTGTCGAGTACCAGGTATGTTGATGTCGTCCCAGCTGTTGTGACGCGCATTCATTTTGGAGTAGACATCCCATCCACCCACTTGAACTCGGTCCATTATTCACGAGACCTCGAATGAATCGCAGGATGTCAGATGTTAGCTGCGCGTGGCTTGAAGAAGGGGCTGATGCTGCTAGTCCGCGATTGGTGCTTACCGATGAGGTTGACCGCATTAAATGGTGGTAATTGTACGCCTTCCCAGACCAGGTGCCCCAGATTTGCCTACCCACGGAATCGGCATTGTTATTGGTATTGTCCTTGAAGTTCCAAATTTTCTTGCGCCCCTCCGTACGTATTGTCTTACAGAAAATGAAGTGCTTGATGGGTTCTCATCATTCGTCTGTTCCGACAGTTAAACCCGAAAGTAAGTCACCCCTGCTAGCGCGGACCACGGTTCAACATGGCGATTGGTGATCCGAGGGCTGGTGGCAATCGCCCGAGACTGGGTTGCGACCTTCAAAGAATGCCTGCCGTGTTTCGTAGCTACTGGCAGGTAGCACTGAGGGAAGTAAAATCACGGATCATTAATGTCACCAACTAGTAATTCTCTGGTCAACTGTACAGGTGTCACGCCGTCGGTGACACTAATTGCGATGACACTTAGATCAAACTTAGATCAGCAAATCCCTTTGCGTTTGGCAATCACTGCAATTGGCTGGACAGTTCTCCCAATGAACCTTTGTTACCTATGGGTTGCTATGAGACGTTGTATGTAAATCAATCCTCCTTCTCAGCTTTTCGGAATCCTTGCTGCATCTTGTGCTCTTATTGGGCGAGCTCCTTGTTACTAATATGGAACATTTGCTCATAATGTATATATGAGTTCCAACAGCTCCGGGGAAGCATACTGGGTTGGGGTCATCTTGTTAGAAGCGAGTAGTGCTCAAGCTCTCAATACCATCTATAGTGAAACAAGTTTATTTATTGTATAGTATACCAGGGTCACGCTGTAAGCTACGAGGTAATGAAGCGTGGGAGTGTGTACATTTCAACAGTGTACTATACGAAATAGGTTGAGAAGTGTCAAGTAAGAAATAAGACACACTATACATGGCGAATGTTTGAATTCCAATGAAGTTGCATTCCGAAAGGTGGAATTATACATATGATAGACGACTCCACTATACCAACACATCCGACATCTGGTACTTCTGTTCATGCTCCTGAATCTTCAATATATAATGAGAGAGCAGAAGGATCAGAAGCCCAATGAGAACCATGCAGGTGTTAAGTTTGTTATTGGCACCTATAAATAAATAAAAAACAAAGTTGCTGAAATTTACGCTGTCAAGGCCATGACTCACTGTGCCTTGATGGATTTGATGCCGTATGTTCCAAGTTCAACCCGTAGTGAAAGAGTGTTGGCCAATACTGATTTGACGTTGCAACAAGACAACAACTTTGATCGAATGTGAACATCTTGCAGGTGATCATCGCACCTGCGAGAGAGCCGACCTCCAGGTTCACTCCGGACATGTTCGTCTGACAACCCAACTGGTCATTAAAGCATTACAGGGCAAGGAAGGAATCAGAATGGCCAATAGACATCTCCATTGCTAGCGGGAGGGTGGTGGAAAGCTGAGCGACATCGGAAAAGTCATTTGGCGAACCGCTCCATGGCGGGGAAGAAAATAGATAGCGGAATGCATCAAGGACGAGCCAGCAGACGTCGCCATTATTGCCAGGAGGGTGGCAGTAGGGAGCCGAGTGGCAGTGAAAAAGTCATTTGACAAACAACTCTAAGGCAAGGGGGCAAGAGATAACTGAATCATCGTGCATCAAGAGTGGTGGCGTCCACGGAATGCCGTCCACGGTCCGGCAATCCAATTTTCGACTCCAACTAGAGTGTTTGAGTCAGCAAACACGAGTGTGAATTTTGGAGGGCCGCGGTACTTTGAACCTAACCTTGCAGGCTTGGCTGGCATGGAGTCCGATGGAGAGCGGGTTTGTACAACGCGGAGAGGTTGGAATCTCCATCACCTCCAGTTGCCGGTGACATGGCTATTTTTGGCGACTTTGACGTCAAATGTTTCATCATTGTTCGCAGGCTAGGTGATGAATGAGTCACTCTTCGATCCTGCCATATTTCCAACGGCGTAACCGCAGATGGCTTCTGAAAACAGAATAGCCGTTGGCGGATGGTCATTTAATCGCAGGCATGGCTGGAGCGGAGCCGCCAGAACCGGGGAAAAGAGAAGCCAATATACTGTCAGTTATTTTCTGGCTGAAAATGAGCGTCCAGATCGCAGACGAGTTTCAGAGCCAAACGGAGCGCTGTAATCCATACATGCGGAAGATGCGGTGGGAAGGTCGCGTCAAAAAACCTAACAAGTTGTACGACTCTTCACCGTTTGACGGCACCAGCCAGATCTGTAACTGATTATACGTACATGAACCAGAGCTGGTTGCCCTCCAGAAATGATGTGGAAATCCGAACTACGTCTCGCCGGTCCACGAGGAGCTCTCCACTAGACAAATACGCGATGGCGACGCAAGACGGGGACTGAGGTGGCAGATCCCGTCAGTTCAGTTCTTCTCCTGAACACCGATGAAACTCGACGCTGCAGTGTGTCGATGGATTGAAAGTTGGAACAATCGATCCCCCCAGACCTCAAGGCCAAGGGGCTTTGGTCGGTTCATCGTTTACAATCCAAGTGCTTCTACATCGTAGATTTGATCGTTAGTGATCGTCAGCCCTCATTCAAACGCGACAAATTCACGCGCACCACTCACTGGCACCCCATAATATTTTTTTGAGTAGAATCCACGGGCAAGACGGTCATAAACGGCGACCAAAGCCAACCCTAGCAGTGAGCACTTCAGTACATTCGCAGTCGGAGGATATCATTTGTCGAGTACCAGGTATGTTGGCATCGCACCAACTGCTGTAACGACGGATGTTCATTTCGGAGCAGACATCCCATACACCCACTTGAACTCGGTCCATCGTTAACGGGACCTGGAACGAATAGCAGGATGTCAAATGTTAGCTGCGCGTAACTTGAAGAAGGGGCTGATGCTCAGATTGGTCCGCGATAGATGCTTACCGATAAGGTTGGTCGCCTCGCCAAAGGGTGGTGACTGTATGTCTTCCACAGACAAATGCCACGAAGCATTCATGTACCAAATCAAGGTGACCCGGGTTTGCTTACGTGCGGATGCGACATTTTCATTGGTATCATCCTCGAAGCTTCGAATTTTCTTGCGCCGCTCTGTATTGCGTTGTAGAAAATGAAGTGGTCTTAGTAGCTTCTCATCATTCTCTATCTGTTCCGTTGAACCTGAAAACAAGTTGCCATGCTGGCATAGTTCAAGGTGGTTGGGCTGATGAGCCAAAGGACTTAGGGGTCAAATGCCCCGACCATCCGTCGTTGGGGATGTCTCGTACACGGGACTCGCGAAGTACCGAAGGACGTGTTTCTGTACCAAAGACGCGAAAAGCCTGACGGTGCTCAGGGCGCTCAGACCCCTCTACTGACGAGCTTGAGTCGAGCTTGAGTCGGACGTTACGATCGGACGCGTCGCACCCAGTTCGGCTTCGGCTACTAATCACTGACTACAATACTAGTCCTGAGGCAGATCTTCATCTTGAATGCACTGCGACCTGATCGACTAACCAGTCCGTCCAGTAGACTAGGAAAATGTGTAAATTCTCCAAGAAGCTCCTTCTGAGCCTCTTGAACATACATTAGTGAGATCGCAGAGCATGGTGTACGTGGTGCAGGTACGCGAACGGGTATAACAGACAACGGAAGCAGAGGAAACAGGAAAAGATGCAATGACTTCGTGAGGGAATTGTCTCGGGAGGGGAATGTGAGGGAAAGGAATATAATGATTTAAGAGGAGAGCGAGAACCGCAATTCGGCAAAACGAAGCGGAATGTCTGGTCAAAAGGCAATGTGTTAGGCCTTGGTGCACGAAAATAGCGTGCACAGGAAAACACATCGTGTACATGTATGTCCAATTAAACCAAATACGCGGGGGTGCAATGAAAATGAAGGGAAGTCATAGTACCTCTTTGACATTATTACCAGTGACAGAGTCCTTTTTCCGTTTCCCGCTTGCGAGGTGGGCACTGAGTCTCTTGAAGGACGAAAGACTCGATGACTTGGTCTTGTTTCGGGTTTCTTCTTTCTTAGGGGAAGACTCGCTAGGTTCTGCAACAACAGCGACAGGAACGTCGGAGACTGCATCATCGAGAGGTGGTGAGTCCACGCCAGATGATGAACCACCACCGACCAGCCGAATAGTGGTGTCTGCAGGAACGTCCTCTACTGGGGATGACAATGACGTACTCGACTCTGCGAAATCGACTGCTTCTTGTGACACTAGCGCTAGCTCCGGTTCGGCGAATGAAGATGGACCAAGAACAGCCTCGGGCGGAGGAGCAGCATCGGCAAGTAAGTCGGTGTCTTCCTCATCTGTTGGGGAAGGCTCGACAGAGGAGATATCACTATGGGACACTGCCTCGGGCGGCGTTACTTTTCGCACTGTTAGTTTGCCGGCAATAACGTCATCATGGACTGGTCGTCGCACCCCGCGGCCAGCCTCGAGATCGACGTCAACGGAAGAACGATTCGAATCTGGAGGGGAAGGGAGCGGTACAACATCATTTACACTCGGCAAATTGACAGGTTGAGGGGCCGGTGGTTTGGTGACCGATATAGCAGGAACATCACGAGTATTGGCGTTGGTCACATCAGCAAGTGCAGATGACTCTTCACTGAGTTGCTGTCCAAAGACTGGTATGGGCACCACTGTTGCTGACTCGTCAAGGTTCAGGACACCCAGACCATGGTTGTCAGGACCCTAGGATTTTCAGTAAAGTTAGTCAAGAGAATCTGTTTTGTAGAATTCTGACGACTACCTTGCCCTTTTCCACAGGTGACGAGATGTCTTGCAAAAGCCCTGCTTCGTACCATTTTTTGACGCTCTTGTCCGCCCATGCTTCCATTGGACTCCACCCTCTGTATGCTCCGGACATCCGTAAGCCACCTGGGCCTCCCTCGCCTCCACCATCTCCTTGCCCCCGCCCGTTCCCATCATAGAAGTAGGCCTCGTACCCGAGTTCATCTTCACTTCCCTCACTTTCACCATTCCCTTGTCCAAGCTCATAACCCTCCCCACTCTCCAATTCATCCGCGAAACTCGCCAGCCATCTTGCCCAACCTCCAGGACCGTCGCCGCGCCAAAGGACAACCTTGGTGTCAAAGTCCCTTCCAAAGACAATTACCTGCCCAATACTCCCACCTTCCCCAGGGTTGAGATCCACGCCGATGTAGTTGCCAGCTTTATCGACCACGAGGGGTATCCAGCCTCTTTGCGAGTATTCCTTGCGTATCCAGCCATCTGGTATCGACTGCATGAGGTCACGAAGACGGGAATTCCCACCAGTCGCCGGGTCATCGTCGACTTCTCTCCAGAACCTCCACTCCTCTAAGACGTCTTCGAGAGGGAGGAGTGATAGCCCAAAGAAAAGACCTTCAGAGCATCCTGCAGAAGATTCGGCCTCCTGACCATCGACGACCGAATACGATTCTCGAACTGCTTGTGGGAGCGCGAAACCAAATTGCATTTCTATTTGTGCCAAATCTTGAGGAAGCATTCCATAATTGAGAGTGTCCCCTAGTTCTGGGTATTCACGAGTGAGCCAGACTTTTATCCGATTCCATGTACTGGCTAATGGTGGATATGGCGGTGGTGGTGTCATTGCATCGGTATAAGGTATATTGTGTAGAGGAAGCAACGAAGTTGGTCGCGACCGCGAGCTGGAAAGATGTACGCGCTCAGACATGAGAGACAAAAAAGTGGAGTGGGAATACTCACGACGTCTGCACGTAACCGTATGCACTCATGGGAGACTGTGGTGGGTAGGTATACGTTGGACTGAGGGGATCCGAAGACTGTAGGGTATCTGGGCTGGATGCATCGGGGTGTGTGGACAATGCAGGAGATGTGGTTGGAAGGGAGAAGGCTTCGTGGGTGTTTGACATTGCCTGGCCTCTTCGCAGAGACTGCTTGGTGCTACCAGCGAAGAAGTTGACCAGCCAGTTCATCGTTGGCGGTAGAGAAGGAGCGTCGAGTGGGAGAATGATGCGAACGTTTTTGGGCAGGATACTTTGTCAACCTGGTCAAAGCAGGACTCGATTGTCGTTGGGCTCGGCAGACTGAGTTGCCGCGACCTTTCAAGTGTATCGTAGTCCTGTTGCTAGGTCTCCTACTCGTCAAATTTCATGCTCCACAAAACGGCATCGTCCGCAGTAAGCCGCTAACTACAGTCACCCTACATAAACGTGTGAGTAATACTCCACGCGGCCGGGAGGTATTATTATTCACTGTCAACTATAGTACACGCTCGAAGAAACACCTGCGATGCATCGTCACCAGGACAACCCGTCTAGATCTACACCTGCCTCAGGTTTTGAGAGATCATAAAGTCGCAGCCCGTCTTGGCCCTGATCTCACGAATGGTCACGTATGGCACGAATTCCATAAGATGAAGGTCCCCATTGTACCTATCCACGTCGAGAGCCGCGAGACCTGTAATGATTTGGCTGCCAAACGGCACGAGCACCCGTAAGGGGAAGGGCGCATTCTTTTGAGATCTTGAGGCTGCCATCCTTCGAACAGTGTTCCATGGCTACGATGACCTTTGTCTTGTCTGGGTTCGATACGAGGTCCATGGCACCACCGATGCCTTCAAGTTGCACATCTTGAGCACCCATGGTATTAGCATTCCAGGAGGCACGACTCACCTTTCACGAGCTTTCCCGGAACCATGAAATTTGCAATGTCACCGCCTCTAGACACTTGCATAGCCTGCTGAAACATCAGAATACATCTTCCCGAGAAAGACTCAGATCATACACCAAGTATAGTAACATCAATGTGACCCCCGCGAATCATGCCGAAGGAGTCAACCGAATCTATCGGGTTCCTCGGTCAAATCAAAGTGCCTAGTAATCCCGAGTATTTCTATTTACCGAAGGTCGATGCACCAGGCAACAATGTTACAGTTTATTTTCCGGCGTTAATAATGTCCCTAAGAAAAGACTGAGTAAGTCAGCCTACACTTGTCAGCAATGATTACCGGCACTGACGGATCAGCCTTGTCCTCCGACGGGAATGGGCCCATTCCCATGATACCGCTCTCGCACTGTAACCAGATCTTGACGCTAGGATGGAGGTATTCAGAGTGGGAATCCCAACACCGAGGTTGACGTGGAAGCCGTCTCCTATTTTTTGCGTAGCACCTCGTGCTATCTGCGACGAGTGCCCTGTTCAATTTTGGAATTTTTCATGCGGTTCGTGGATGGTGGAGGAGCAGTGGCGAGGGTTTCGAACTGCTTGGGCTCTGTGCATTTGACAACCCTGTCGATGAAGATGCCTGGGCAATGAATCGCGTTCGGCGACAGACTGCCGATGGGTACTATCTCTTCAGCCAGCGTGGAAAATGAGGCGAGCGACCAAAATATAACATTTCTTTAGATACCTCTACGATCGCGAGCTCGCGTTCCTTGCCATGACGTTGTTATACTTGTGTGCAACATATCTGGAGTGATAACGTCAAATCTTCAGCCGGAGAAGCATGTGAATCCAAAACACACATAAACACCAGATTCCCAACTTCATCCGCCTTCCACCAATGCAGCGTCAACGCGTCACCTGCGATCGCTGGTTCCATCACGTATCGTTTCCCATCAGACATTTTAATCTCCTTTTTATTTTTATTTTTATTTCCGGGAATCTCAATGTCATCCTTGAAGCTGCCCGCATTGAAGCGGATGGGTATTCCGCCGGTTTCAACAGTCGTGGAAGCTCCGGTGGGAGTGAAGAACGCGGGTATGCCTGCACCATGTGCTCTGATGCGTTCTGCGAGAGTGCATTGAGGTACGAGTCCCGGCGACATGTTACCATCTAGCTACATTTGTTCGAGGTATTTGTTGCCAATCGGAGCCGGGGGACGTGTTACTAGTATAAAGGGCAAAGGGGGACAGGGCTGACCCTCCGAGGTGTGAAATGATTAGTTTCCCTAGTTGCCCTGATTTGAGCATCTTGACTGGAATTCACCGGTTAATGTGCCATACCAGCTGCGAGAGTGCCACCTACTTAATCCACCTTTGCCTGAGCCCGCATTGTTTGAGATAGCTGTGATTCCTGTCACATCTTGCCTCTTCAAAAGGGCAGTGATCAACGTTTCTACAGTAAGCTCGGTGAGGTCCGTTTCAATCGGATCTGATCACTTTACTCGCCTAGGATACCGCATAGCCTGTCCGAACCCTAGATAAAGCACAAACACCAAGTGTGAGGTAAGCGTTAGCTAATCTCAAGAGGACATCACCAGTCTTGGTGTCCTTGACCGCTTCATCGGCAGAGTCCCAGATCTTGCCCTTCTTGGGATTCGTGGCTGCGACACTGTAATTCTTGGCACGAAGCCTGCATGAAAATATACACAATTCGGCCTTCAAGCCCATTCGAAGCAACATTAGGATGGAGTTCACGGGAAAGGAAGAGAGTAGAGGATAGAGAGAATCGAAGCTGGGATGTTTTGGATCTGCTAATATCCATGTCTCCATACCTTTATATCTTTTCTGGAGGAAATTTTCGCAGCATGGCCCCGGGGGTTCAATACTCAGGCTAAAAGTGAGAGGAATACTTGCCGACGTGGTGAAGAACAATGACCACGGCTCGGCATGTAATTTTCATCTTTCATCCATTCTCGGCAACAGCTGGAATGCTCTCCGAGGGGGGCACACTGGACCACGTGACACGTTTTGCACATCTGCATACGGACCCCCGGTGTGTGAGTACGGGATCAATAATTGGGATGGACACTCACCACAGTTCCGA
The DNA here is from genome assembly GCA_003316195.1 of Neoboletus brunneissimus. NCBI lineage: Eukaryota > Fungi > Basidiomycota > Agaricomycetes > Boletales > Boletaceae > Neoboletus > Neoboletus brunneissimus. Next base: position 2,711 of record QFEL01001834.1, on the reverse strand, counting down.
TCTGTTGCTCCCGTCAAACTGATGGGTCAGATCACGAAGTGGAGCATTGTCACAAAGGTTGGCAGAAAATAATACGTTGATCAACATCACACGGAGACAAATGCGATGATAACGGAAGAGATGGTATTGAATATTACACTGATCTTTAAGGTCTTTACGCACGAAAAACTGGGCAATCAGAGCCTGCTCAGATCTCGCGAGACCTTGAAGTCGCAGCCTGTTTTCGCCCTAACTTCTTCCAAAGTGACTCCTTCTTGCAGTTCCACAAGCTCCAACACGCCGTTCTTCCGGTCCACGTTGAAGACGGCGAGTTCAGTGACAATCTGGCTCACGGTCCGTGCACCAGTAAGGGGAAGACTGCATTGCTTGAGAATCTTCGGGCTGCCATCTTTCGCACAGTGTTCCATCACTACGATCACCTTGGTCTTGTCGGGGTTGGAGACAAGGTCCATAGCTCCACCAATACCTGCGCATGATGCATAACATGGTGAGACGCTAAGCAGAGTAGATTAGCTCCGATTACCTTTAACCAGTTTACCAGGAATCATAAAATTGGCAATGTCGCCAGCCTGAGAAACCTCCATGGCCTGTCAAACAGATAGACATATAAGCGAGGGCGGACAGCAAAGAAGACCAGACAGACTTACACCCAGGATTGAAACGTCGATATGGCCGCCGCGAATCATTGCAAAGGACTCGCTGGAATCTACCCATGGTGTCAGTCAAGGAGAGTATGCTGCTGAGACGTGCGTACCAAAGAGTGATGCGCCAGGTACTAGAGTAACCGTTTGCTTTCCAGCGTTGATGAGATCGCTTCACATCGACATCAGCGACTTGAAACCTAGCAGGCCATTAATACAATCACACTTACGGGTCGACTTGTTCCTTTGTAGGGAAGGGACCCATTCCAAGGATACCGTTCTCACTTTGCAACCAAACGTGTACACCTTCTGGCAAGTGCTCAGGTACAAGTGTTGGCATACCGATCCCAAGATTCACGTAGAACCCATCCTGGATCTCCTTTGCGGCACGTTTGGCAATCTTGTGTCTTTGAGTCAAAGCAGCAGCTTGCTCGGAGCTTAACGGTTTGCTTTCTGGAGCTGACTCACTCGGGGCCAGCGTGACAAACTCAATACGCTTGGGTTCGGTCGCTGGAACCACACGATCTATATAGATACCGGGAATGTGGATCTGGCTAGCATCTAGGGAACCGACAGGAACGATTTCGTCAGCCTCGGGGGCAGGTGAGTAGTGATCGTGAACAACAAGATCATCAACTTACCTCGACGATGGTCAATTTAGCGTTCTTCGCCATAGCACTGCTGAAGTTGTTCTGAGCGAACCTACAGCATACTCGACGTTCAGACACTGTTAAAACAGCACTCGATCCCCCTTTCTCACCGGAAGATGCAGTTCCCAACTTCATCGACTTTCCAAGCCCTGATGAACGCAACGTCACCAGCGATGGCGGTCTCCATAACATACTTGCGACCATCAAACTCCCGCGTCTCCTTCTTGATACCCGGTATTTTAACACCGTTCGCGAAGCCACCGTCATTGTACCTCATGGGTATCGCACCTTCCTCGACTGCAGTGGAAGCACCCGTAGGACTAAAGAATGCGGGTATACCAGCAGCATGAGAACGTATGCGTTCTATCAGACTGCCTTGAGGACAAAGCTCCAACGAAATTTCGCCTTTGAGATACAATGCCTCAAAGGCCTTGTTCCTGCACAAGAACACGATGGTTATTAAAGCGTGGTGGATACAAGAGTCAACGAACTGACCCTCCTGGGTATGATGCGACAATCTTGTCTATCTGCTTCGTGTTGAGTAGCTTTCCTGTGAAAAGAACTGAGTCTGCTGGTTTGCGTGGAGTCGGGAACGTCATGCGCACCAATACCGCTGTCACCCATTCCTGCGTTGTTGGAGACGGCGGTGAGGTTGCGGACGTCCTTTCGCTTTACCAAAGCCGCGAGCAGGGTATCTGGAGAGATAGCATTCGATGAATATATAGTACAGCTACCAGCATCACTTGGACCACACCAGGGACACCAGCAACCCCGAATCCTATCAACGTTTCTCAGTGGCCATGTTCACGACGACACGACAGAATCGAAGCCCACCTCCGCAAAGCAGCACATCACCAGACTTGACGCTCTTGACCGCCTCGTCGGCCGACGCCCATACTTTCGACTTGGGAGTCCGCACAGGGGTGCTGTAACTTCTGAAACTCAGCACAAGGCGTGGTCTGAGGACGACGGGCGTGAAAACCGCTCTCTGAGCCCGCACGAACAACATGGTGAAAGCTGGCGTGGACGAGTTCGAAAGCAGCGACTGGCGAAGGGAAACCGCAACGACTTGCGCTTGACAAGGCTCGGGCCATTATTAGTACCTGGCAAACATCGGAGCTCATCCGCCGAGCCAGGTCGGCTGATCCATTCCCCACCCCCACCTAATATAGAACATTAGAACGCTGTCATACGGGAACCCGTCTACAGAGTAAAACAAATCAGAGTGCTCAACGTCTCCTTCCTGGCCCTTTTGGCCTAGCAAATGAAGTACGTGTAACAGTATTAGTATCCTTCCCATTATCTGTTCCGTTCCCTATACTGAGCTCCTCCTTGAGGAAAGCCTCTGTCAACTCTCTAGGGTCCGAGGTTTCAATCTTTCTGGGTGCAAGCACGAAACCGCCCTCCTCGCCCAAAAGGT